>WSTP01000540.1:0-11774 GCA_019627735.1 Serendipita sp. 400
CTACAGGCTGCAAGAATTAAACGACGACTCAAGGGTCAGTAGGAATGATCACGACATTTGGCAGCTATACACCTACATGCTGCAAGAATTTAACGACGACCCGAGGGTCAGTAGGAATGATCACAACATTCGGCGGCTGTTCACGTACAATCTACAGGGCCGAAATGACGACTCGAGGGTCAGAAGGAATGATCACGACATTAAGCGGCTATTCACGTACATGCTACAGGCCATAAATGACGACTCGAGGGTCAGTAGAAATGATCACGACGTTAGGCGGCTGTTCACGTACATACTAAAGGCCATAGACGACGACTCGAAGGTCAGTAGGAATGATCACGACGTTCGGCGGCTGTCCACCTACAGACTGCAAGAATTAAACGACGACTCGAGGGTCAGTAGAAACGATCACGACGTTCGGCGGCTGTCCACCTACACGCTGCAAGAATTAAACGACGACTCGAGGGTAAGTAGGAATGATCACGATGTTAGGGGGCTGTTCACGTACATCCTACAGACCATAAACGACGACTCGAGGGTCAGTAGGAATGGTCACGACGTTCGGCGGCTGTCCACCTACAGGCTGCAAGAATTCAACGACGACCCGAGGGTCAGTAGGAATGATCACGACGTCAGGTGGCTGTTCACGTACATACTAAAGGCCATAGACGACGACTCGAGGGTCAGAAGGAATGATCACGACATTAAGCGGCTATTCACGTACATACTACAGGCCATAAATGACGACTCGAGGGTCAGTAGAAATGATCACGACGTTAGGCGGCTGTTCACGTACATACTAAAGGCCATAGACGACGACTCGAAGGTCAGTAGGAATGATCACGACGTTCGGCGGCTGTCCACCTACAGACTGCAAGAATTAAACGACGACTCGAGGGTCAGTAGAAACGATCACGACGTTCGGCGGCTGTCCACCTACAGGCTGCAAGAATTAAACGACGACTCAAGGGTCAGTAGGAATGATCACGACATTTGGCAGCTATACACCTACACGCTGCAAGAATTAAACGACGACTCGGCGGTCAGTAGGAATGACCACGACACTAGATGACCTTCTACATACATTCTATAATGATCAAATGACGACCCTAGGGTTAGTAACGATGATCGCGACGCTAACTGGCTGTTCACCCACCATCTACAAGCCGTAAACAAACAACTGACAGTCAGTAGCTATAAATACACCAATGGGATTCCTTCCATAGTATCGCATAACGAAGCTCCGACAATCCCGGCCAATATCGTTAGGCACTCTACTCACAAAGTAATGGGGAAACCATCTTAGGATGCTGCGAATCATTTCTTTCAAATTATCTTCCAAGTCTATCTTGATAAGTTTGCCGGTGCCCTGTTCAATTGTGCGGGATGCACTACTGTTTTCAGCGTCTGGAAATTTATTACAGCCGTAAAATATAAGCTCACCTTTTCAATGCATATCTAATGCATACTTCCATATTATTCCTTTGCGATGAAACGAAGAGTTGCCGCAGGGTTTCATCGTCCAAAGCAGCTGCAGTCCGCTCAACCAGGTCACCACAATCATGTCCTTCTTTATTCATGTCTGAACCCCATTTTTATTCCTTTAGACCCAAGGAACAAACAAAGAAAACATCTTCGACTTACTCCGTAGATAGACATGACCCTTCGGTGAGTAGGGGAATGCCGCCAGTGTTTCAAGATGTACTTCCTCGAAGCTCGAAGCTGCACGCTGCGATGCTAGTTCTCTTGCCTCTATTCTTGATCTTCCTTCCTTCCTGAGGGCAACAAATGCCTTGATGTCCAGGGCGTCGAATTTTGTAAAAATCACAATCACTGGTACTGTACGAGGTACTTTCATTAGCAATTGACCAATGAGCATCGATGAACATTCGCACCTTCGCCGGTACCGCATTCCGAGAAGAACCAGTTTTCTGCTGTTGTGAACGGCCGACTGTCATCTACCGGGATGCAATACCTGCGAAACCCAAACTGTAAGTGATAGGCCAAGGTGCAAGGCGCATTACCATATTGCATGGAGCTTGTTCGGCAACCAATTCTCTTTGGAACGGCGTTCGATGAATGATTTGACTTTGTTCAGCTCTTCTATCCCGCCTGCCTCAAAGCCACGCGAATCGTGGAAAACAAACCCAGGATTGCTCTTGAAAACCATTTCATCCTCTATGTTGTGGAGTCCCCGCTGAAAGATGGTGCTCAACATGAGTTATAGGAGTCAATCGAGATTCCAACTTACAGATGCAGACGCCTCAAGTATTACAGGATCAATCTGGATGGAATCGAGGTAAGGAATGGGCGTCGGATTTGATACAGGTCTAAACTATTACTGACCTCTTTCCCTTTGGTGTTGTAAACGACAGGAAGCTCTGTTGTGTTGCACACCTTTTGAAGAATTGTCGTTTTCCCCGCATTGGCTCTCCCGATGATGAGGATACGGAATTGACGGCATGCCGATCGGATCCAGTCGGTTTTCTCATCGTCTAGGTTGAAGAGTCGGCTTTCAGAAGTCGAACCGCTGATGGATTCGGACATCTTGGCTAGTTGTTGCACCGCAGGGACCTTGAAGTGGGGATCACTTGCAGAGAGCTGTATCGAGAGTAAGTCTCAGGCGACCCAAAAACGGCGCAAGTACTATGACTGGATTATGCCTGATAAGATCTGGATTCGATGTCCTTCCGATAAGGAAACACAGGTATGCTGGCCGGCGGTAGGCAATAAGCTCCTTCGACCACCCGACACCCGGTTCAACATGAAATTGGTTCAAGGATCGGATAAATGAAGCGTTCGACTACGTCTTTTATAACATCGTCGACTCATCGCACAACGTAGGAGTCAGTCTGGCCTACCAGCTCGTATTATAATCCTAAATGATCCAAGATACAATATTGCTGTGTGATAACCCCTATGGAAATGCTCAACCTGAAGTACGAAATCTTTCTCTTTGACGATGGGAAGTGGGGAGGTTGCAACTCCAAGCGATGTCTCTCATATGATGTGGTGGTTGATCTAATCGACGATGGAACTTTTGAATCCATCTAACCACGGCTATAAGCTAAAACCGCGCTCTGCGAACACGCTTACCTGAGCCCTATTACTTAGCAAGGCGTTAGGCACTTGTTATGATCGTCCCGGAGAGCGTAGTCCATAGATTCATTGAGAGAGCCACGCCTCCAGAGGGAACGGGTAGACAGGCGCAAGAAGTTGGCCGGCTCCAGTCGTGGATATAGTCAAGGTCGAAGACGCGTCGCGCCACGTCGAACAAACAAAAGGCCAAACGTTCATTAGATGGCCCTGCTCACATTGGCAGTATTCAGACGTTACTACTGTTCTGCAGCCTACACATTCCTTCGACCCATCTACAAAAATGTATGCATCGAGTACAGTTTCAGAGGTGATTGTTTGAATACGACGTCGATCGACCTTCCAAATAGTCGCGTCATCGCGTCGCTTTGGAAGGCAGACCAAAGGCCATGGTCCAAGAGCGATTAAGAAAATAGCACTGTGGTTCAGGGAGGCTACCGAAATGATTGCGAAGCGATGCAAAAATCGCGCCACAGGAGGGACTTGGATACGACATATCGCATTCGGACCGACGTCAGATCCAACACAGACACCATCCGGTCAAGAGAGTGACAAGGCTTCATCTCAGACGCAAAAATATCCCGTTCAAATCAGCCGGAGAGCCGTTCCCTACTGTAGCTGTCACGCTGTGGTACATATCCATATCCGAACTCGTTGAGCAAACGAATTTCCGGTGGCATTCACGAACCATTACTAGATTCCCACAGCGGAGAGTACTACGAGGACCAGGTGATCCGTGTCGGCCAACTACCTGGGTTTGTTGCACTCGTACTCTTCACCATTTATTCACCCCATTATGAACGACGTACTGGGGGCATATCTTGTATCGATACTGGCGACTTATAGAGCCAAGAGAACTTTGCTGTAGAATGCAATTACTGTAGATCCCACTTCAGCACGTAACGAGCCAAAAAAAGATGTCTTTTTCGACTTGGAAATCATTTACAAATTTCAAAGAAGCGACCATATCATCGGAGTACCGAGTTTAAAATCTTGCTTTGTGGTCAATTCGGGCTGTTGTTGTATGCGAACAACAATAAGCACAATGAAACACCACTTTGTGAACTGTCGCCTTACACTTATTTCTGTTATTTTCCCGTGACAGTTGGATTGGTAAGTAGTTCTAAAGCTATCGTCGGGAACGAGGTTAGTGAACGTATGAATCCTCTAGGCACCACTTACGCAGGCGGTTATCTAGTGCTATTTGAACCATCTGCTTCTTGAGTTGCTCCTTTCCTCGGTTCCATGTTCTGTGATTGTTGAGTATCTGTACGGCTTGATTCGTAGCCTCGGCTATAGCAGCTTGAATGGACGGAGATTGATCATAGACATCAATAGCCTTTAAGGGGTCGATGTATTTGTCCCACAAGAGAAAACCAAAGTCGGCTAGAATGACGATGGCTAGGAGGTATCAGTCCTCGTTGGTCATCCAAAGAAAATAAGCCTACTTATCGCAAACTCCATCCGGCCTTGAAGGGAGTTGAATTTTAGTGGCTGGAAAGTCAAATAATGGCAAGGAACACAATGTAAAGGGTACCTCGGAACACAATTTGAGATAAAGGGCATTTGCCTTCGCACAAGTGTTAGCAAAATTGTATGGAGACTGGTGACACTTACCGCCTATTAAGGGTGGATCCACAAAGGAAGATAGGATATACGTGAGCCAACAGTGAGTGATGAGTGACCTGAGACGTCTCACAGTCTAAGGAAAATACAGCAAATAAGACGTGAGGATTTAGCTCCACGTGATCAATAGATGTGCTCACACTCTGGAGAAGGTAACACGTAGCACAGAGTAAAAAGTGTGAACAAGGTTGCCTAGTGCAATAAACGTACGATCTACGAGAAAGTAGGGGGAAGTGTGAGATTGGATAAACAAAACTTTCGACCGCAAGCAACTTACATCCTAGAGGCGATAAAGAGTGAATAAAGCGTCAATAGGGATAAATGGAAGGTAAATAACCATCCACTCACGGCCTACAAGCCGTAAACGACGACTCGAGGGTCAGTAGGAACGACCACAACGCTAGGTGACTGTCCACCTACACGCTGCAAGAATTAAACGCGACTCGAGGGTCAGTAGGAGTGATTACGACACTAGATGACTGTCCACATACATCCTATAGTAATTGAATGATGACCCTAGGGTTAGTAGCGATGATCGTGACGCTAACTGGGTGTTCACCCACCAGCTACAAGCCATAAACGACAACTCGAGGGTCAGTAGGAATGACCACAACGCTAGGTGACTGTCCACCTACACTCTGCAAAGATTAAACAACGACTCTAGGGTCAGCGGGAATGATCACGGCGCTAACTGGCTGTTCACCCACCAGCTACAAGCCGTAAGTGACGACTCGAGGGTCAGTAGGAATGACCAAAACGCTAGGTGACTGCCCACCTACATGCTGCAAGAATTAAACGACGACTCGAGAGTCAGTAGGAATGATCACGACGCTAGGTGACTGTCCACATACACGCTAAAAGAATTAAACGACGACTCTAGGGTCAGCGGGAATGATTACAACGCTAACTGGCTGTTCACCCACCAGCTACAAACCGTAAACGACGACTCGAGGGTCAGTAGGAATGACCACGACGCTAGATGACCATCTACATACATTCTATAATGATCAAATGACGACACTAGGGTTAGTAACGATGATCGCGACGCTAACTGGTTGTTCACCCACCAGCTACAAGCCGTAAACGACGACTCGAGGGTCAGTAGGAATGATAACGACATTAGACAACCGTCCACCTACACGCTGCAAGAATTAAACGACGACTCGAGGGTTAGTAGGAATGATCACGTTCGGCGGCTGTTCACGTACAAACTGCAGGCCCCAAATGACGACTCAAGGGTCAGAAGGAATGACCACGGCATTAATCGGCTGTTCACGTACATACTACAGGCCATAAATGACGACTCGAGGGTCAGCAAGAATGATCACAACGCTAGATGACTGTCCACATACTCCCTATAATAATCAAATGACGACTCTAGGTTAGTAGGGACGATAGCGACACTAACTGGCTGTTCACCCACCATCTACAAGCCATAAACGACGACTCGAGGGTCAGTAGGGTTGACCACGACGCTAGTTGACTCCCCACCCACCATCTACAAGCCGTAAACGAACAACTGACGGTCAGTAGCTATAAATACACCAATAGGATTCCTTCCATAGTATCGCATAACGAAGCTCCGACAATCCCGGCCGATATCGTTAGGCACTCCACTCACAGAGTACTGGGGAAACCATCTTAGGATGTTGAAAATCATTTCTTTGGAATCACGTTCCGAGTATATCGGGAGAAGGCTGCGGCTGGGCGGTTCATATGGGCTGAATACCCTGCTGCTTTCAGCTTCTGGAAATTTATTAGATCCGTAAAATATAAGCTCACCTTTCCAATGCATATCTAATGCATATTTTCAGATTATTCCTTTGCGTTGAAACGAAGAGCTGCCGCAGGGTTTCATCGTCCAAAGCAGCTGCAGTCTGCTCAACCAGGTCCCCACAATCATGTCCTTCTTTATTCATGTCTTTTACTCCTTTAGACCCAAGGAAAAAACAAAGAAAACATCTTCGACTTACTCCGTAGATAGACATGACCCTTCGGTGAGTAGGAGAATGTGGACAGTGTTTCAAGATGCACTTCCTCAAAGCTCGAAACTGAACGTTGCGATGCTAGTTCTCTTGCCTCTATTCTTGATTTTCCTTCCTTCCTGAGGGCAACAAATGCCTTGGTGTCCAGGGCGTCGAATTTCGTAAAAAGTACAATTACAGGTACTGTACGAGGTATTTTCATCAGCAACTGACCAATATGCACTGATGGACATTCGCACCTTCGCCGGTACCGCATTCCGAGAAGAACCAGTTTTCTGCTGTTGTGAACGGCCGACTGTCATCTACCGGGATGCAATACCTGCGAAACCCAAACTGTAAGGAATAGACCAAGGTGCAATGCGTATTACCATATTGCATGCAGCTTATTTGGCAACCAAGTCTTTTTGGAACGGCTTTCAATGAATGATTTGACTTTGTTCAGCTCTTCTATCCCGCCTGCCTCGAAGCCACGCGAATCGTGGAAAACAAACCCAGGATTGCTCTTGAAAACCATTTCATCCTCTATGTTGTGGATTCCCCGCTAAAGGATGGTGCTCAAAGTGAGTTATAGGAGTCAATCGAGATTCCAGCTTACAGATGCAGACGCCTCAAGTATTACAGGATCAATCTAGATGAGATCGAGGTAAGGAATGGGCGTCAGATTTGATACAGGTCTAAACTATTACTGACCTTTTCCCCTCTGGTGTTGTAAACGACAGGACGCTCTATCGCGTTGCACACCTTTTGAAGAATTGTCGTTTTCCCCGCATTGGCTCTCCCGATGATGAGGATACGGAATTGACGGCATGCCGATCGGATCTTGTCGGTTTCCTCATCGTTTAGGTTGAAGGGCAGGCCTCCAGAAGTCGGATTGCTGATGGATTTGGACATCTTGGCTCGTTGCACGATGGCGACCTTGAGGTGGGGATCACTTGCAGAGAGCCGTATCGAGAGTAAGAAGTCGTAAGGGACTCAAATATGGCGCGAGTACTATGACTGTATCAAGATCTAAACTCGATATCCTTCCGACAAGGAAGCAAGTATGCTGGTCGGCGGTAGGCCTTCGACCACCCGACACCACCCAGTTCAACATGAAGTTGGTTCCAGGACCGGAAGAATGAAGGATCCGACTACGTCTCTTATAACACGTCGTTGACACATCGCGCAACGTAGGAGCGAGTCCAGCCTACCCGCTTGTATCGTAGTCCTCAACGATCCAAGATGCAATATTACTGTGCGTGATAACTCATACGGAAATGTTCAGGCTGAAGCACGAGTCTTTCCCTTTGACGATGGGGGAATGGTGAAGGTTGCGATTCCAGACGATGTAATCTCCCATGTGATATGGAGATTATTCTAGTCGACGATGGGCCTATCAATTCATCCAAACATGTCTATTAGCTAAAGCTACGCCCTGCAAGCACACTTACCCGGGCCCTAGCAAGGCGGTAGACACTTATTAAGACCTTTGCAGAGTAAGTAGTCCATGAATGCGATGAGGATTATTGGGAGAATCGTGCTTCCAAAACGAACGGGTAGATAGGCTCGAGAATTTAGCCGGTTCCAGTCGTGGATATAATCAAGGTCGACGACGCGTCGCGCCGGGTCGAACAAACACAAGGCCAAACGTTCATTAGATGGCCCTGCTCACATCGGCAGTATTCATACTTTACTATCATTCTATCGTCTAAACTATAAAGAGCATGTAAATTGTCAAGTACAGTTCTGGAGGTGATTATTTGAACTCAAAGTCGAGGCTCCAAACAATCGCATCGTCGCTTCGCATCCGAAAGACCAAAAGCCACGAGCCGAGAGCGATAAAGAAGAAAAATGAAAACGCGATGCATTCAAGGAGGTTATCTAAACGATGTGAGGACGATGCGAGATCGAGCTATATGGAGTATATTTGGATACTATATGTCAGATCGCACTCGGACAGACATCATGTCCAAGGACATCGCCTAGGTGTCTGAGAGACGAGGCTTCAACTCAGACACCAAAATATTGTGTTCAAATCAGCCAGTGAGCGGTTCCTTACTCTCACACTGTTAAACGTCGAATCTAAACACGTCGCCAGTGACGTTCACAAACCACTACTAGATCCCCCTCGTAGAGAGCGGTAAGGAACTAGGCAGTGTGTGTGGATCAATTACCTAGGTTTTTTCAGTGTACTGCTGGTGGTAATAGACATGTCGGGATGTTGACGCTGACTCAACCAGCAAGCAGATAACCTGGAGTCAAGGAAGGAGAAGCAACGCAATCAGGGAGTGGAGAGAGTTCGCTATCGAGGAGTGGGGAAAGGTCACAGTCAGGGAGTGGAGATAAGTCGCAATCAAGAAAGGAGAACAAGTCGCATCAGAAGAAAGAGACGGGGGCATAGTGGAGTAGAAGAGGTCGTAGAAACAGACGCTGTGGGAGGGCTCGCCAATGACCAGGCTTCGACGTCGTCAGTTATAAGTGCGAAAGAATGAAAGAGACGAACCTTTACAGTCGTCCAACGATCAAGGCACCTGTCTGCGCCAATAGCTAACCAATAGATAACGGTGCATCAAGAAACGAGAACGAGTCGCAGAATGAGAAGGAGCGTGGAGATAGGAGAGGGGATGCAGTCGCAGAAACAATCGACGTGAGACATCTCGCAAGGCCTTGACGTTAAGGGCGTCAGTTATGAATACTAGAGTATAAGATGGAAGAAAGAGACGAATCTAGTCGTCGTCCCAGTAGAGGTTGACACCCTCGAACTTGGCCAGGATGAAGGGCTAGAGCCAATGCATCGGCGTTCCGAACGTGATATCCGACGAATCGGTTTTGCCGGTTTCACCAGTGAGCAAGGAAACAAATTTTCCGAGGACACCGACGATGATACTTCCAGAATCACTGCCCCTAGAGAAGGACCCAGAGTCGTTACTGTGAGGGTGGATCGCTGCTTCAACCGAGTCGATGTTGCCTGTGACGAAGTACAGGCGAACGTGAGACAAGAATTCAGATAAACCACCGACGGCTGTGAGCGTCTTGAAGCCACATTTGATCACGAAGCGGATGGAGTCCCTTTCTGGGGTCGACTTGTTGTTGGGCTTGCGTATTTCTTCTCGGGAGAGAATGCCCCGCAATTCGAGGAGACCTTCGGGCGGATAGATGAACCATAGATTACTAGCATAAGCGACAGTGTCAATCGTCTGGGATGGTGCATTCACCATTTGTCAAT
Source organism: Serendipita sp. 400 (assembly GCA_019627735.1). NCBI lineage: Eukaryota > Fungi > Basidiomycota > Agaricomycetes > Sebacinales > Serendipitaceae > Serendipita > Serendipita sp. 400. The sequence goes on from WSTP01000540.1 coordinate 9,913, forward strand.
ACAGCACCATCGAAGAGCCTTGGATTATGCTGCTTATATCCAGAGCTTTGAGTGTACACATACACAGCGAGTAAAGGAACCTGAAATCGACATCTTTCCAATATACCTTGGAACACGTTATCACCAAATTGTGGAGGCTCCGAGCCTGGAGATTTGCAAGCCAGCCATGCTTAGGGTGATAGAATATATGTGTTGCTATACAATAAAGTGAAAGAGATTGTAGATTGGGAAGAGAGCCAATTGCGCTCCCTAGGTCTACTTCTCAATCCGCCTTTTCACCATTGGACGCGCATTGGTAGGATCCAGAATCTGCAATAGCCCCAAGACGTACGCAAAGTATAGTAATTTGATCCCTGATATATGGCGTCCCAAACAAGAGTCGGATGGCGCTAAGGTGCTGATCGGCGTTATACTTGGGCCTAATAAGCATTGTGCGGTAAAAGTTGGGTAGAATAATTGCCCTTAAGGTGTGAAAAACCATCATGAGCTGCTGGAGGCCCTTGTCACCGCATATATAGGAAATAATTTGCATCCATAGTTCAACCAGTAGCTGGGGTGCATTACCTCCCTTTGAAGGAGCAGAATGCGAGTCACTTGTAGTAGTAGATCTATTTTTGATGTGCTGTTTCGACCATAGGAGACGAAGAAAATTTCATTGCTGGTCTATGTCCGGGTCCAAGCCGGGTACTTTAGACTGGACGGCTCAAGGAGAGTCTGAGCCAGCAGAAAGAATCAAGGCGGAATATTTCCAGGCAGAGTTTGAATGACTGTTATCATTGCAATTACAACTATTATGTTGCAAATATCCTCATACTGACATACACCAGGGTACAATGGTGCTGTTACCGGCCCAAATCATGTTCAATGATGTATATTGCGTGGATCCAGTCCCTCGATGAGGGGAAATTCCAGCCAAGGTGGTCCAGGTGGTTGCCACCACCACCTGTCACTTGCCACACCTTTGCCGCTGGAGAAAACCCCGCCTTCGAACACAAATACTGCACCATAAATCCCTTTTTTATCGCTATTTACCTATGTCTCTCATTCGTACCGTCCAAACGCTCACTGGTTCCCATGAAACAGCAACCAATGCGTCCGTTTCCATTGCCATTTCGGACGACGATATGACAGAGGAAGATGAAGAACAAGACGAATACGAGCTGAGGATCTCCATGTTTCATCCTCAGCAAGCCAACTTCTCGATGATGACAGACGAGAAAAAAGCCTCTGTTACGATGGAGACAGAGGCCAAATTTGATTTTATCGAACATAATTTGTCTATGAATGCACAAAAGCATCGGCCTCAGTCCTCGATTCTGCTCCAGAAGCCGCAACAACGTGACAGTGGTTCGCTTTCTAGAGAAACCAGCAACAAAACGGTCGAGTTCATTCATTCCGGTTCTGCTACTTCTAGCTTTGAGCAAAAGCGAAAGTATGATGCAGGGAAAGAGAATGCAGTATTGGATGGAAACAGGACTTTCTCCACCAAACGGCTCAGGGGAGACCTTATAGGTAGCAATGGATCAATGAACACCTTGGAATTGAGCGCAGAAGATGAGTCAGCGGCGACTATCCGGGGGGGATTAAACATACTCGCCATACAAGCTGTCGGACGGGCATTGCCCTATCAAGGGGCTAAGTCCTTGTCCACTGCTGAACCTTTGCCAGTCTCAATCGGTCCTTCTCAGACTCATTCTGAGATGTCAGCTATCGAATCCTTGTCTTTAGTCTCGCAGCTTCCCAGAAAGGCCAAGCAGCAAACCTGGTCGACAAACTCGAAGAAAATGACCAAGAAGGAACAAGAGAGACTCGAAAAGGAGAAAATCAAAAGAGAGAATGATATGAATTACGCGCAGTTTATT
>WSTP01000543.1:0-11749 GCA_019627735.1 Serendipita sp. 400
CATCCCCAAACAAAACACTGGGGGGTAATTTTTATGAGTTGAAGTGAGGTAAGAGTTGACGGGCAGGGTTAGTTGTACAAAGGAGGCAGGGGTCCAAGATCCGAATACCACATCGTATCAAAAGTAGAAGTCGCACTTAACGGAGTCCGACTTATTTACCGAATGAGTGATGGGAATCAACTCACTGGTATCGCTCATTCATCACAAATAAGAGGGCACGATGGCACCGCTTCGCTAACGGTGATTGAATGTGTTAATGGCATATATGTAATTTCTAATGATGACTTTTAACGTCTATGTACTCGCTCTTGAGCAGTAATAATGACCGTTAACAACCTTACCGTCCTAGTTGTCCACTTGTCAGTCGGAATCATAACACAATAGGAGGCAAGGCAGCGTGCAAGGGAGGGTGCAGAGAATAATACCCTCTCTGATACTTTCCATGGTCGGTTTGGGTGGCGGCACGACAACGGGTTTGCCATCGACAATCTCCACGAGGCGAATCCCTCGTTTCCGGCATTGAGCCCTCAAATCGTCGGCAGTACCGTGCCTCATTTCGGTCATGTTGATATGAACGGACTCTATTCCAGGAGAGCCGTACGCGTCGAGTTCTACCATGACGTTGTCCGGTGTCCACTTGTCATGTCCCGCAAAGAAGCGGAGATGTCGAAGAGGGTGACCGGGTGGCGGAACTGCTCGTCGTTCGTAACGCATCGAACATCCAGACATCACGAGATTAGGGAAAATCAAAGACCAGATGTCCTCTTCCTTCCTAACATTGAGCAGTGTCCACAGAGATCCTATGAATGACTGGAGTTGGTGGCCATGCTCCTTGATAAATTCGAGTTCTGCGGCCGGGTTGGTGGTGGAGCGCAAGCGTAAATGTTTTAGCGACGGGCACACGAGCTGAACACGATCGATACGGGAAATGCTGAGTATTTCGAGGCTCTTCAACACATATCGACCTGGTTGCTCATACGTATCGTGGTGGATGGTGAGCGATATCAGGTCAGGAAACTCGTCTTGTATCACCTGCCAAAACGGCCTTTTGCTTCGGGACGAGTAGATCGACAGACATCGCAAATTTGGAAAGATGGAGGGATTCTCCAAAAGGATATCAACAGGATTGGTATTCCATGGATTGAGCCCGAGAGCGAGGGTCGTCAGGTTCTCCTTCAGATGAGCAATACGCTCCATGGCGAGGCGTGTGTTCGCTTTGCTGTAAATGAAGACGGTAGATGTTGATTGGTGTACAGTGGGAAATGGTGGACTGGCTCCAGGACCTCCCTTGAAGAAGAAACATGGATTTACTCCGGCAAGATGCATCCATTCATTGCAGACGGCGCGGACTCGCTTCCAGTCCTCCAGGAATGGAATCTTATCCGATGTGTCTACATTCATAAGAAGTTCATCGTACTGTGGGAAGGTTTCAGGTTCGCAATAGAGGTATGGATGTCGAAGCGGGACAACAATGAGGTCGATAATGATAGCCCACAGTTCCGTCGGTAGACGTATATTGAATTCTGGACCTTGATAAGCTGGTTAAGAGCTCGTACGCTGACTTGTAAATCGTTCACCCACCTTTGCCGCTTATTTTACGCCAAGCCGAAGACCAAATTGGCATATCAAGGAGTTGACGATGACCCTGTTGAAGAGTTGAGGACAACCCCTTCTACTATTAATACTAATTACGCTGAATCGAAGATATCACGCAGGGTCCAAGTTGCGCAAGCGTACTTGGACACAGCGCTTATCGCCCGGCAATTAAGAGATGCAATCGACGCCACTAATAAATATTGGTATGCATCGTCAAACAAAGCGCCAACGTTAATTTTATTGGCTAGAGGGAGTATACAGTCGATGGGTAAAGGTGTACGAATTATGAATGTTGCAGGGTTCAAGATCCGAATACCACATTGTATCAGGGTGGCCATCCGGTTGAAGTCGCACTTAACGTTGAGGAAATATTGAGCAAGATTCTGGGAGTTTAACTTTAAAAAAAAAGGTTTGTGCATCGCTTGAGGTTGGACTACGTGATTTATATTTGTGAAAATGAGAATACTAAATCTGTTACCACGCGGTATTATTTGCTCCGAGACTTGGATATCGACCACCTAATCATGGTAGCGTGCGTCAGGCTCGAGGCATGGCCACCAACAAGGGAGGGTGCAAAGCCGAAATGCCGTCTTGATATAATCCTTCATCGGCCGTGGTGGTGGGATGACAGCAGGTTTACCATCAACAATTTTCACGAGGCGGATCCCTCTTTTCCGGCATTGGTTCCTCAACTCATTGGCAGTACCATACTTCATCTCGTTCATATTGATATGAACGGACTCTATTTCTGGAAATGTATAAGCGTCGATTTCGGCCATGACTTCTTCGGGTTTCCACCCGTTGTGACCCGCAGTAAGTCGGAGGTGTCGAAGAGGATGGCCAGGTGGTGGAACCGCCCGCGGTCCCAGACGCATCGAGCATCCAGCCATGACGAGGTTCGGAAAGATAGAGGACCAAACCGGCTCCTTTCTGATTAAAAACGGCCAGATAGAGCCTATAAACGACTCGAGCTGGTGACCGTGCCCTACGATAAATTCCCGTACTGAGGCCGAGGTGGTAGAACCAAAGTGCAAATGCTTTAGTGAGGGGCACACAAGCTGAAAGCCATCCAAAGAGAGAAGGCTTAGTATTTCGAGCCTTTTTAACACATATCGACCAGGCTCCCCATACACGTTGAGACGGACGGTGAGTGATACCAAGTTTGGAAACTCGTCTTGTATCACCTTCCAAAACGACTGTTTGGTTCGTGTCGAACCGACAGACAGACACCTGAGGTTGGGAAACATCGAAGGATTTTCCAAAAGGAGATCGGTAGCAACGGTACCCGCTGAAGTGGTGAACCCAAGGGCGAGGGTCGTTAGATTCTCCCTCAGATGAGCGATACGGTCCATAGAGAGGCGTGGATCCTCCATACAGTGAATGAAAAGAATCGACGTGGATATGGGTATGCTAAGACCTGAAAAGTTGGGCCAGGTTCCTTTGAGGAGGAAGAAAGGCTTTACTCCAGCGAGCTGCTTCCATTCCTTGCAGACGGTACGGACCCGCTTCCAATCCTCCAGGATTGGGATTTTATCCGATGTATCTACGTTCCAAAGAAGTTCTTTGTACTGGGGAAAGGTTTTGGGCTCGCAAGAGAGGTAGGGATGTCGGACTCCAACGAGGAAAAGGTCGATGATCATAGCCCATAGCTCAGTCGGTAGGTTTATATTGAAGTTCGGACCTCAAAAACCGTTAGAAGTTTGGAAACTGTGAAGAAAGGCCCGTGAATCGCGCGCTCACCTGTACTGCCACTTTTGTGCCGCCAGGCAGGGGACCAAATGGGCATATCGAAGAGTTTGCGGTGTCCCTTAGTACTTTTATGTTCAGTTCCGTTAACTTGAAGATATTACGGTCAGGTCCAAGTTGTTCAAGTGTGCCCGAACAAAGCGCTTATCCTCGCAGGCTTGACGAAAAGATACAGCTTTCGTATGTATCACCAATTAGAACATTAGAGATGATTTTTACGAGCCAGATTGAACAAGAAGAAGGGTCGAGGTCGGAATATGAGAGGCAAGACTGGGAGATGAAAGCTCTGCCTGTCAAATCCAGTGGCGATTAGGCTACCCGTTCAGTTCGACATCAGATTCCCTCAATAGGTGACTTGTGAGCTATAGTAGACTGTATCGTAGACTGCTCTGCCCGACGATGAGGTGGAGGAGGAGAGTAAATGGCGGACTGGACAAAGGGAAAGCACCGTCGCTTGCCAAAGTATAGTAGGTACGGGGCGTGTCGGGAAGAACGATGATTACAATATGACGCGGTTGCGCTTTCAGTTTATCGTTGTACTATTTGTTCTAAGTAGAGATAGATTAAACCGGTCTGTGTTCTCTAGCTATGTACTCTATACGTGGAGTACCAGGGCTTGATTTGTCCCTAACTGAAGCAAATCCGCGGTGGTAAGTAGTGGACCAAAATGAATTAATGGATGAGTACACTAGACCTACTACTATGCTATAGCATGTATGCATTCACTCTGAGGCCTCTGATGTCGACCACCTAGTCATAATAACGTGCGTCGAACTCGAGGCAAGGCCACCAACAAGGAAGAGTGCAAAACCTAAATGCTGTCTTGATATAATCCTTCATCGGTCGGGGAGGCGGGATGACAGCGGGTTTTCCATCGACAATCTCCACGAGACGGATCCCTCTCCTGCGGCATCGGGCCCTCAACGCGTCGGCAGTACCATACCTCATCTGGTTCATGTTGACGTGAATGGACTCTATTCCCGAAACTCCATAACCCTCAGTCTTTCTCATGACATCTTCGGGTTTCCACCCGCTATAGGCTGCAGTAAGTCGGAAATGTCGAAGCGGATGACCAGGTGGTCGAACCGCCCGTGGCGGACTGTACCGCATCGAACAGTCACAGATGACGAGGTTTGGAAAGACGGAAGACCAAACGTTCTCTTCCCTATTCGGCGGCACTGGAATGAATCCTAGAAACGAATGGAGCTGGTGAGCGTGTCCCAAGATGAATTCGCGTGCTTGCGTCCACTGAATGGAGTGGTAACACAAATGTTTCAGCGACGGACACACGAGCTCGAAGCCAGCCAAAGAGGAAATGCTGAGGATTTCGAGGTTCTTTAACACGTATCGACCTGGTGAACCGTAAGCGTCACTTCGGACAGTGAGCGATATCAGGTTGGGAAATTCGTCCTGGATCACCTTCCAAAACGGTCTTGTAGTTCGGGACGAGTGTATTGACAGGCAACGTAAGTTTGGAAACATCGAGGGATCTCCCAGAAGGACGTCAAGAGCATCGGTATTCAGGGGCCTACTGGACCCAAGGGCGAGGGTCGTGAGATTCTCCTTCAAATGAGCGATACATTCCATAGAAAGCTGTGAGTTCGCTTTACTGTAAATAAAGACTATCGATGTATCTTGGTGTATTATGGGCTCCGAAACTTTGGGCCAGTGTTGCCTTTGGAGGAAGAAACATGGATTTACACCAGCAAGATGCTTCCATTGCTTGCAGACTGCACGGACTCGCTTCCAGTCATCCAAGAATGGAATCTTGTCTGACGTATCTACGTTCCTAAAAAGTGCCTCATATTGGGGAAAGGTTTCGGGTTCGCAATAGAGGTAGGGATGTCGGAGTGGGACAACAATGAGGTCGATGATCATAGCCCATAGTTCTGTCGGTAGTTTCCATTGATTTTTGAACCTTGAAAAATGATTAGGAGCTCTTACGTCACGAAGAAAGGCTCGTAAACCGTGTGCTCACCCTTGTCAACTTTGTTATGCCAGGAGAAAGACCAAATAGGCATATAGATGAGCTGAAGGCAATCCTTAGGCTGTAAGTCTCGGCTCCGTTGGCTCGAAGATATCACGGTTGGGTCCAAGGTACGCAACTAAGTGTGCCTGAATAAGCGCTATCCTCGGACCAGCAAAAAGATACAAATGATACCCCAAATTATTGAAATGCATAATTAATCAAGAGGTAAGTGCCAATCTCTGTGGGTTAGAGTCAGTGTGGAGTCAATGTGCTGAGCAGAGGCGTAAAAGTCGTACTCCAGAGCGAGAGAGTATCAAAGTCCCAGATTTGCTTAAAATTGGAATACGAGGTCTATACTATTCGTGAGATGGCGCGGCCCATGCCGTTCGACGTTAGAGTCCCCTCTATGGGCGTTTTGTAACGTTTGTAGATGATACCGGACTGTAGCCTAGATTACTATGCTTGAAGTTGAAGAGGAGGAGAGCAGCAGAATGGACTTTGCCAACTCGGATAGGAAGACATGAAGAACGTTGGTACTCGTATTCAATATTGCAGTATGTCACAGTTACGCTTTAAGTCCATCATCCCTTCGTTCTTTACAAGTAGAGATAGATTAACCTGGTCTATTTACTGCTACTAGGAGCGCCACACATGAAATATCAAAGCTTAATTTATCCCCAGCTGGAGTAAATACACGATAGTAAGTAGTGGACCAAAATGAATTGATGAATGAAAAATAACAAGCCTATTACTATGCCATAGTACATCAGCATTCGTTCGAAGGGTTGAATGTCGACCACCTAATCATAATAGTGGGCATGGCACTCGAGGCAAGGCTACCGACGAGGAAGAGTGCGAAAACGAATCTCCGTCTTGATAAAAGCTTTCTTCGGTTGGGGAGGCAGCACGGCAGCACGTATGCCATCGACAATCTCGACGAGGCGAATCCCTCGCTTCCGACATCGGGCCCTCAAATCGTCGGCAGTACCATGAACAAGATGGTTCATGTTGATGTGAACGGACTCGAGTTCCGGAAGCCCAACCGCGTCAATCTCTGCCATGACATCTTTGGGCTTCCACTCGTTATCGTTCGGGAAAAGTCGAAGATGTCGAAGGGGATGACCAGGTGGTGGAACCCCCCTTTCCGACATCATCGAACATCCGGACAAGACGAGGTTTGGAAAGACAGAAGACAAAATGTTAGTCTCCCTACTGAGCGTCGGTGATATGAGTCCCATGAACGACTGGAGTTGTTGACTGTGCTCCTTAAGAAGTAGGGATTCTGTGTACCATCTACTAGAGCGGATGTGTAAATGTTTCAGCGACGGGCATACGAGCCGAAAGCCACCGAAGGAGCAAATGGAGAGGATTTCGAGCTTCTTCAACACGCATACAACTGATGTTCCACGCGAATAAGAGCGGACAGTGAGTGATATCAGGTTAGGAAACTCGTCTTGAAGCACCTGCCAAAACGGTCGTATGGTTTGGGTCGAGTATACGGATAGACATTGTAAATTCGGGAAGGTCGAGGGATTTTCGAAAAGGATATCAAGAGCATTGGTATCGTATGTATGGGATCCAAGGGCAAGGGTGGTCAGATTCCCCTTCAGATGAGCAATACGCTCCATGGAGAGATGTTCATTCACTCCGCTAGAAATGAATACGATCGATGTGGATTGGGGAATTTCGGGATAGTCGGCCCAAGGTCTTTCCTTGAAGAAGAACCATGGATTTGGCCCGGCAAGATACTTCCATCCCTTGCAGACTGCACGGATTCGCTTCCAGTCCTCCATGAATGGAATTTTATCTGATGTGTTTACGTTCCAAAGAAGATCATCGTATTGAGGAAAGGTTTCGGGTTTGCAATAGAGGTAGGGATGTCGGAGTGGGACAACAATGAAGTCGATAATCATAGCCCATAGTTCTGTCGGTATCTTCCCATTGAATTCTGAATCATGAGATATTGTTGAGAGTTCATCATCTGTGAATGAAAGCTCGTGAATTGGGTGCTCACCCATTTTATGTCAGGCTGAAGGCCAAATGGGTATGTGAAAGAGTTGAAGACACTCGATAGCACTTTTCGCCTTGATCACGCTGACTCGGAGGTATCGTGGTCGGGTCCAAGTTGCTCGAGTGCGCCTGAACAAAACGCTTAATTCCCGGGCCGGGTGAAGAGATACGATTGATGCCGCTAGCTCTTGGTATGGATCATCAAGGTCCTTCAAGAATGGAATCCCATCCATGTATCTCTGTTCCAAAGAAGCCGCGTATTGGGGAAAGGTTTCGGGTAGCAATAAAGGTCTATGATCGTAGCCCATAGTTCAGTCGGTAGATATACGTTGATTTTTAGACCTGGGAAAACTGTTGGAAGCTCGTAAACTGTGGGCGAAGGTCTAGCGAATCGTATGCTCACCTCTCCCACTTCATTTATGCCAGCCAAAAGACCAAATGGACATTTAACAAGTTGGAGATGACATATAGCTCAGTACAGCCCACTTGAGGATTGAGGTCGGAATATGAGGGGCAAGGGCGGGAGACGAGAGCTCTGCCTGTCAAATGTCCAGTGGCGATGAGGCGGCCCATGGGTCCCCTCGGCGAACGAGTGCCCTCAGCGAGACCAGATATGGCTTGTAGACTGCTCTGCTCGATGAGGAAGAGAAGAAGAAGAGTTGTACGGACTAATAACCCTACGGACGCCAATGGGTAAGAGAGGAGAGCGTGAGAGCTGTAAAGGCTGGCATCCGGGGAAAGAGGCGCTAGCCATCAGTGAAGCCCGCCCTCGGCTAAGGCTAACCCTACAGCTATAAATACGGCAGAGGTCTACGTGCCTTTGGTTCTTTGCTTCCGTTCCTTTGTCTCCTTTTCTTTCCCCCCCTTCCCCTTACTTCCTCCGCCTAGTACTCCTGACAGTATGGGCCACGACGAATTCGAGGTAGAATGTGCTGCAATGTCCAACGAGACGCTCGTCACAGAAGAAGTCTCGCATAGACGATCGATTGCATCCTACGTGACTTCCCTCTCCCTTACCACCGTCGTTACCGTCGGAACTTGTGGTGTTACTGCTCCGCTCATGGTCCCCATTGGAGGATTCAAGGCCTACAAGATTCATTCTCATCATAAAAAGCTGAAATCCGTCAGGGCAGAGCTGGCAAAGAGACAGTTGAGCACGGCGGAGAAGAAGAAGAGGGACGTGTTGATTCCCGCCACGGTCACGATGACGGTCTATATCGCTACCTTGGGTCTTGCAGATGTGTTTGATATCGTACCGGATAGTATCCAAAATGCTTTTCAGGCTCCCATCGCAGAATCCATGGGCACAGACGTCAGTTCTCGTCTCCCATTCTATGATCGACTTACTAACATCACTACTCTTTTGTACAGTCTTATGGAGTTTCTGCAATTGCAGACAAGTACCAAGTGAGTATCCATCTACCGGCACTGCCACCCCAAAAATAAAGAAATCCGTATCTGACCCCTCACCTCTTCAGGCATTCATCATTGCAGAAGCGGCTACACCTCTGACGAACATGGCCATCAACTCTTTCCAAGGCCCAACCGTCGTCCAACCAAAATACGGGCCGCCAACACATGCACCTGGCCAACAAGGTTGGAGCACAGACGGTTCCTTCGAAAAGAAAGACGCCACAGCATGGTCGTCGGAGAAACAAGAGCAACCACAGCAAACTACATGGTCGTCGTCGTCGTCGTCTTGGTCATCCGTATCGGCGTCAGGATCTTCTTCCTCTCCCTATCCGGCTCCTACATACGCACCGAAATCGGAAACTTCGATTCCATACTATGCAACCTCTCCAGTGTCCGAAAACCCATCTCAGTATACACCTCCATCGTACCCTTCGTCTTCCTATTCGAGCACGACCTCGTACGATTGGTCCTCCCATGCTTCAACCTCCTCTAGCGTCTCCTCTCCGGGTACATCCTCCCTCTACCCTTCTTCCGTCATTTCTCCTTCTCCCTATCCATCTCCTTCTTACGCTCCTCCTTCTTTGTCCCCCTCACCAGCGCCGAGGCCGGCGCCATATGTTATACAGCAGCAGCAACAACAACAATACATCGTCCCATCCTATATGTCCCGGTCTTCCTCTGTTGCCCCTACGGATGCTACTTCATCTTCAATGTCGTCGTATGCGCCTTCTACCGCTCCCTCTTCCTCCTCTTCCTCCTCCGTCTATGCGTCTCCTTCGCACCCTCCAACGCCCACTCCTGGTGTTACTGTTGCTGGTGGTTATTCATATACGGCCCCATCATTCCCGCCCTTAGCGACGACGAATAATATTGTTCAGTCGCCTATCGTGGATTCACCGACGACGACAGAGACCCCGACGACGGCGGTAGTGGTCCTTAGACCGCTGTCGATATTTGCACCACCATCTGTTGCACCACCATCTACTTCGGCGGTCACTGCTCTGGAGACGATGGCGTCGTTGGCAGAGGCGTTACCAACGGTGGTCACACCTGCACCTTCATTTGCACCTCCAACGATCGCTCCCGTTTCGGCTCTGGCCGTCTCTCTTCCGGTCATAGCACCTCCATCCGTAGCACCTCCTGTAGTAGCAGTACCTCCTCCAGCTTTTTCTCCTCCCGTTTCAGCACCTGTGTCTCGGTTCAGTACTATTGCACCACCATCTGTCGCCCCACCATCTGTCGCCCCGCCATCTGTCGCACCTGCACCGGCACCTACCATCGTCGTTGCATATCCAGCTGAGAAAGAGATGACAATGACGACGACGTATGCGGCTCCGTCAAGTGCTCCTCCTGTGCTTCCTCAGCTGCCGTCTTCGGATCCACCGAGTTATACGTCGCTGGCGTTTACATACGATGTTGGTGCTGGCGCTAGTTATCCTGGTGGTCCGTCTTCATCCAAAGGCGAAGGTGGATATCCTGGTGCGAGCGCAAGTGTGAATTCGTCGTCGTCGTCGTCAAATGGAGTGTATATCGGTGGATCCGCAAATAGTACTTCTTCGTCGAATGGCAGTTATCCGGGTGCACCATCGAATGGTGGATACCCTGGCGTGTCAGCGAATGGAGTGTATATCGGTGGAGCCGCAAACTCAAATGGCGGTAGCTATCCCGGTGCACTATCGATTGGCAGTGGCAGCTATCCTGGTGCTACTTTGAATGGAGGGTACCCTGGTGCGGCTTCTGGTGGATATTCCGCTGCGCCAGTAGCGGGGAGCTATCCTGGTGCACCCAACGGTGGCTACCCTGGAGCACCTCATGGTGGAGGGTATCCCGGTGCCCCAAGTGGCAACTACCCTAGTGCGCCCGGTTATTCGACTGGAAGCTACCCTGGTGGTGGATATCCCGCTGGTAGCTATCAACCTACGACGACACAGCCGAACGCACAGGCAGCCAATGCTGTGATTGGAGCACAGAATTAGTATATAATTGGAAACACCAATGCAATCAGTTTCAACTAGGGTCGTACGAATGCCTCTCTCTCTCGCATCTTCCCCTTTTTGTCTGGCCAGGGGTAGATGGAATCCAAAAAGAAAAACCCCTAGAAACCCAACAGTAAACAAAAATAGAGAGAAATGGACTCTTGTCACCTGCGCTTTCTCCTTTTGAAGGAGAGCTTGTTTTTCTATTCCAGCTATCTCTGCGTGAGTCCACGCACACTGCCCAATCCTTCGCTCTTCATCTGCCAGTATATCGGTCCTTTTCCCTCTCCTTGGTGTTCTCGTTGTAGCTCTTATATACACGCATCCTCATTTCTTACATGACAACCCAGATTCAATCCTCGCTCACTCTCTTTCTTCCCCTCTCTCGCTTTCGTGTGTTATTGGTGTTATTCGTGCGTATGGCTACTCACTTGGGTTACTGGTGTTATTGCTATCATTATTGATAATGACCAATGATCGAGATTGGAGTATGCTGCGCAAAGCTCGTCGTCACATTAATCTTTTGGATGGCCCAGTCGGTGGATAGCGGCATATTTTGGCTTGATTCGTATCCGGAGCAAGTTTTTTTCATTAGGGGAAGTCAGTCGCATCCACGATCCATTGAGGCTACCCCAGCGGACATTCATGCTTTGACTAGAGCTTGCATCAGGTAGGGAAGCCGTGGCTACCACGGTCTAAGAGAAGGTTCCCAGTGTGACTGGTAAACAGGGAGATGAGCTCGTCAGACTAACCGGTCTAATCGAAGAGTAGTTGTACCTGAACAAGTTACTGGATATGAAACTAGACATATTACAACGACATGATGTGTACATATCAACTTCGAGGCTTGGAAGAGGACAACCTAATCATAACAATATGAATACATTGCGAGGCAAGGGAACAGGCAAAGAAGAGTGCACGACATAGATAACGTCCTGATATAATCCATCGCTGTACGGGGTTGCTGCTCAATGAACGGTGTGCCATCGTCAATCTCCGTGAGGCGAATCCCTCTCTCCCGACATCCGGCCCTCAATTC
>WSTP01000544.1:0-11705 GCA_019627735.1 Serendipita sp. 400
CAAAGGATTGCAAGTCTGGTGGCACCCATCATGCGCGCCAGGGGCTGGGTTCTCCCTGTTTTAAGCGAGTTCTTCCCCAGTAATCCAGGTCTACTTGGTGTGCCTTGTGTCCGTCTACAGGCCTAGAAATGAGAGACTGACGTGTCCCTGTTGCTGCTAATAAAAAAACCAGGGATGAGTACGTATATTTCACGACTAGAAACAAGTCGTGACTCATAAAATCACTCTAGATGTGAACCATGGAGAGAAGATTTACCTTCGCCTCCGTCCATACCACTCCCCGACCTGGTTCTTCGATGATGAGGAAGTGGTCGGTACAATGCTTCATGAAGTGAGTTATCATATTTTCTTCGTGCATTGGCAATGCGTACCTATGCTCTCGCTAGTTGACCCACAACGTTCATGGTCCCCACAACGATGCCTTTTATAAATACCTCGCTAGTCTCGAGGACGAGTACTTTGCACTGCGCCTCAACGGTTATTCTGGAGAAGGTTTTCACTCTAAAGGAAACCGAGTTGGTCAAGGTGTGGCACACAATGCCCCATTAAGCCAAGCAAAATCCAAAGCCCTCGCCGCAGCCGAACAACGCCAGAAGATGGCAGGTCTCATGGCAGGTAGCGGGAGAAAGTTAGGTGGGGCATCTAAGACCCCGTATCAATCACCCAGAGAACTTGCCGCAGAGGTATGTTACGTCAATAGCTCCTTCCATAGTCTTAACTCTCCCGGGTACAGGCAGCAGTCAGACGTGCATTGGATGAGAAGAAGTGTGCTTCACAATCTGAAGAAGCCATGCAGCGAGAAATGGAGAAGGCGATTGCCGAGAGCGTTCTCGATATCCCAGACGTGGATGTACCACCATCCCCTCCAAGGCCATCTTCGTCCTCGTTAGCCATCCAGTCTACACCAAGCACTTCCTCATCTCCCCCCACCAATCAATATTCTGCATCTGTTCCTTCGAATTCCAAACCGCCGGAGCGGAGAGGCTCAAACATGATCGTTGCCTCAGAAGCTGCAAATGCGGCATGGAAGAGGATGTTAACGAACGGATCCGGTTCCTTTAGTGACTCGGTAATTTCAGAACAGCGTATCACAGGCGCCAGCAGCTCTTACTCAGCCGGTTCCAGTCGAGCATCTAGACATAATCCATTCGGAGTCAACAGCGATGCTCAAGAACCGAAGGGATGGGAGTGCAAAGTATGCACCCTACTAAACAAACAGATGGCCTTGCAGTGCGATGCCTGTGGCACTAGTCGACCAGTAGATCCAACCGTTGGGTGGACATGTTTGTCTTGTGACCAGAGCGGAAATCTTGCAGAATGGTGGACATGCAAGAGATGTGGTACAATGAGAACCGAGGTAGGACGTATGTTTTGACTAGTTACTGCCTGTATTCAAGGTTTGATCAAGAGTAGCAATTGACTAATGATATGATTGCTTTTGTATTTTGGCAAATTTCTTTATACGCTCTCTGGGTTCTGAGTGGATACTTATCTCGACCATACCCATAGGCCGCTACCATAACTTGGACCTTCCTATCACCCGGGCATTTGCAACGTCTCACCGCTGTTACATCATAATCCCATCTAATCCATCCGCAATATGTGTGATCTTACTCCCATCGAGCTCTGAATTGATCTTCCATATAAGAGGTCGACCAAATATTTCTCGCCATTTGCAAGCTATGAACCGAAATGGCGTTGAAATAACTCGAGGTTTCACATTCAGATTGACTCACTATCAGGCATCAGGCGTTCTCTCCCGTCGAGAGGAGACGACATGCTCTCGATTTTCTAATGGTTCTCCAGTCCATGTCTGTCCTGTAGTCAGCATCATACCGTAACTCATTTGGGGACAGGCATCTCAGTCAAAAGGAATACTTCGTATGAAGTATTTCTTTCGGTAACTTACAAGTCTACGGTCGATCATCAACTTCCCTTCATGGTAGTTGGACAATAAGTGAGAGAACCACATTTTTCAGTGTAATCTATATACAAGCTACAGTATAATCATAAGAGGTAATCCCCTAATTCCCCTCACTGTGGTGAGTTTATGTTTCCTCGAACGGCTCTACCACTTTCACCATCGATATTGATATACTTGCACAGGGGGCGAATTTGGAAGTACGATTCCCTAGGAAAAGGAGGGGCGGGATCTCAAGGTTTTATATGTGGTTGACATCGGTTGGCAATTGTATAATCTAACTTTTGGACTCTACCATGTCCATGATTCTGGGAAATCTCAGGCAACGTCTCAACTCGATCACACTATGGACTTCCCTGGCTCGTGCCAGGCCTGTGACCGTCAGGCTCCGTCATAAATGATAACCTTTTCGATTCTCACTCTATGTGTAGCTCAACATTACGCCTATCAAAGTGAAGCATAAATCCACTAAAAATCTCGAAGAGGGCGGATTTCTGCAGATGGTCGCAAACGTCAAAACGATGGTGGAGCAGGAGCCTTTTCCAATGCCATATCGAGACCCCATTGCTTTGACATCTCGGCACGAGTTTCACCGTCGATTTACGGAAATCATGGGTGACGAGGCAGCTTTGCTTGCAACTATGTTTGGTCAAGAAACCCGTCATTCTACGGCGCCCCTTCGCTTTCTGACTAGAAGTGGGTTAGATCCAAATAATTGATACTCATCTTTCTCACCGATTTAGTCTCTCTGCAGGAAATGCAAATAGGACGACGGCATGAGGTATGTAATACCGCCCTTCGATAAGGTCGATTCACCTCGATGATTATAGGGGAAGTTTTTACTTTGTAGAGTCATCACTCCCGCAGGTGAGTTCAACGAATGCGATGAAATTTTACTATGCGCCTCATTCCAAGCTCTAGTTCGGATGGTCGGCGCTATGTTTGTTGTCGAGGATCCTAATGGTTAGGGACAGTTCCTCTCGATCCACAACTATCCCGGTACACAGTACGCGAATAAAGGAGAGCTGGAGACACTGTTCCCGAACAACTGCGTCATTGCAATTCGCGAACCTTGGGCTGAGATAGCAGTACCAAGCGAATACATTCATATTCGAGTTGATTCTCCATCTGATATACTCTTTCTTCGCGAAGGGGACGAACTGCTCGCGAATATTCGATGGTCCTCTGGTTACCGTTCGTGCCTCATTCTGTCTTGCTCAGTATCAGAGTGGAAGCTAATTGGAGACGAGCACATCATGGAAGAAGAGTACTTCCCGGCATTAGTCGCCTACAAGCATGCACTCGATGAACAACCTTCTCTTACCGCTGCCCGGCTAAGTCGCTCACTGGCGTTGATAAAGCTGGAACTGTATGAATCTGCCTTGACTGAGCTCCAGATTGTCCTAGATAGCAAAAATCTCCACATCAACGACAAGCAAGAAGCACTTTACCGGTCCGCTCAAGCACACTACGGAGAAGGGCGGTATAAAGAAGCACTAGACATGTTCCAGGAATGTGCGATCCTGGTCGATACCTTTCAAGAGGCTCAATCCGGCATCCAGCGATGCAAAAAGCGAATTGTAGAACAGATGGACGGGATTTTCGACTGGAATACCCTCTTTGAAGAGACGATATCCTGTAGGAACGAACTAGACGTCGCAAACTTCGTGGGTCCGATTAAAATCGCACCGCTTCCGTATCGGGGTGGGGGGAGAGGTATCGTTGCAACTAGAAACATCACTGCTGGCGAACTATTGGTATGTCAATCCTCGCTTGTACGAAGGAGATGCCTCATTATGACTTCGAGCTTGTCGCAAGGCCATTCGCGGCGACAAACCAGGGTCGAGACCAACCAAATACGAGAGAGAAGACAGATGTGTCAGCGTTAGCACGTCTGGAAGTATTACACCAATGCATCCTTAAGTTATCTATGGGTTCGGATGACATTACTCGGGGCTTCCTTGATCTCTATGCCGGAAATGAGACATCCCACTCCTCAGATACAATCTCGCGCACCAAGGAGGCCCGAAATAACTTTGATCGTGACATTGATCTTGCTCGAATCAAAGCTGTATGCTCACTCAACTCGTTTGGGCTCGATGACAACCACGTTAGGCCCACTAGCGTTCAACATGAAAACCGGACTATGCCTGACTTTCGTGCTGCCCTCTATATTCTTCCTTCTTATTTCAATCACGCTTGTGCTTCCAACGCAAACCGGATCTTCTTCGGTAGCCTTATGGTTCTTAGAGCAAGCAAAAGTATAGCCCATGGCGCCGAAGTCACTATTTCCTACCAGTCAAATGAGGAAACATATCAGAAGAGGAAACAAGTCCTTCAGCAATGGTTCCTTGAGTGTGATTGCTCTTTGTGTACTCAGGATCGCGCTGCCGGGGACACTAGATTATTGCAACGAGAGTCGCTCATCAAACGTTCTAAATCACCTGGATTAGATATCAGTGAGCTCTTTGATATCATCCAAAAGCTCGATACGTCGTACGCAGCCACTCATGGGTCTTTTCGACCTGCCCTTGCATTTGCACATCGCCGAATGGCTCGCGAGCTCGAGTCTATGTCCCAATATCCTTCCAACACTATTTTACTCCAACGTTCCATTCAACATTATATCTTCGCTCTGGAAGCATGGGAGATTAAAGTTATTGACAGAAGCGTCGAAGGAAGGAATATCAATGCGGATTCATTACCAATTGCCAAAACGGTAGCCCCTTATAGATCGGATATCTGTGGTGCCACATGTATGGTCATTTTTCGGGCTTTTTCAAGTCTGCATGATGAATTGCGAGCAGAGAAATGGCTGCGAGCAGCAATCTGGGGTAAGCGCGGATAAATCGGTAATCACCACCAGATACTAACCTAGATTATAGTGGAATCTGTTACCACAGGTGGCGACATCCATGTTCTCAAGCTAAGATATGCCGAGCTCATAGCTGAATTGGACGAGCAGGCGTGTTCTGTCCTCAAGAAGATCGAAGCTAGCCCTTAGGTGAAGTTAATCCCTAATAAATATATTGTGTAGATAGCATATATGATGAGAAATAACCCTCGCTCCATTCTTTTCGGCTCGGAACACGACTGTTTTCATGGAATCCACACGTCTGTACCTGACCAGTACAAGAAATGCAACTGTCACACTCTGAATGATAACCTTGTCTTCGCCCATCCCCTCCTTCCTCTCTAGCTGACAATGAATTCGAGTGAATTGGATCAAAAGTCCGTCGGAAGCGTCAAAGAAGAAGACGATTTCGCAGAGAAGGCGATGCAACTACTTACAAATGCCGAGAAGAAAGCAAAGGAAGAGAAGCTTCAGCCACCATTTCCGATGCCTTTCACGAATCCCGCCGCTTTGATGTATGAGATCGAAATCCAGCGTCAATCTGCAAATAAGGCGGAGAACAAGGCGGCTTTACGTCAAACCTACATCGGCCAGGAAACTCACCATTCCACGCTACCTCTTAATTCTCTGTCTAGAAGTAAGTTAGAATCGAAGCATCGATGCCGGCTTTCGTCACCACTCTAGTCTCGTTACAGGAGATGCAAGTACGACAACGACATGAGGTACGTCGGTGTCCCTTTCGATTGCGTAGACTTGAACAAATTATCACAGGGGAAATATTTGCTTTGTAGGATCATCACTCCCGCGGGTGAGCGAAAGGGACGCCTTGGCGGATTCCATACGTCTGATTCCGATCCATCTAGTTCGGTTGGTCAGCACTACGTTTGCTGTAGAAGATCCCAACGGTTGGGCACAAGTTATCTCCACCTACAACTATCCCGGTACACAATATGCAAATGAACGAGAACTGGAGACACTGCTCCCTGTCCACTCTATCATTGCAATTCGTGAGCCCTGGGCCAAGATGGCATTGGCAGGCGATCACACTCATATTCGCATCGACTCTCCATCCGATATCGTCTTTCTTCGCGAAGGCGACGAACTACTCACAGATATTCGATGGTCCTCTGGTCGCCGTCCTTGCACCATTCTATCTCGCTTGGCATCAGAGTGGAAGTCAGTTGGTGACAAACACTTCAGGGAAAAGGAGTACTTTCCAGCATCGGTCGCCTACAAACATGCACTCGAGAAGCAACCTTCCCTTATCGCAGCCCGACTGAATCGCTCGTTGGCGTTGATAAAGTTGGAGCTATATGACCCTGCCTTGGGCGAGCTTCGTGCTGTCCTGGATAAGACAGACCTTTCTACCAATGACAAGCAAAAGGCACTCTATCGGTCCGCTCAAGCACACTATGGAGAGGGACAATATGATGAAGCACTGAAAATGTACCGAGAATGTTTAATCCTGGATGAGGCCCTTCAAGAGGCTCTCTCAGGCATCCAGCGATGCAGCAAAAGAATCGAAGAACAGAAGAACGGGAACTTCGACTGGACTAGACTATGTGAGGAGATACTATCCCCTGACAATGAACTAGACGTAGCCGACTTCCTCGGTCCGATCAAAATCGCGCTGCTTGCAAATCGGGGTGGGGGGAGAGGTATCGTTGCAACTAGAAACATTGTTGCTGGTGAACTACTAGTACGTCTGCCTTAAATTTGCACCAAGAATGGTCCCTTATCACTCTTATTAGCTTGTCGCAAAACCATTCGCAGTAGCAAGGCAACGTCCTGACGAATTGAACATGATCATTGCATTCAACTTTCTTACCAAGAAAGTGGACTCTTCAAGGCATTTGGAAGTAATACATAAATGTGTCCTCAAGCTATCCACGGGATCAGATGATGCTACTCGAGATTTTTACGACCTCTATGCTGGAGATGATGGACAGCACTCACCTGTTGTGCCATCACGCACCAAAGAGCCACGAAATCTATTCGACCGCGACATTGACGCTAATCGAATTGAAACAGCGTGCTCGCTCAACTGGTTTGGAATAGGGGCCAACCCTCTTGGACTCGCCGGTGTTCGGCAAAAAGACCAAGGCATGTCCGATCTCGGTTGTGCCCTGTACCTTCTTCCTTCGTATTTAAACCACGCTTGTGCCTCCAATGCACAAAGATTCTTCTTTGATGGTATTATGGTCGTTAGGGCAAGCAGAGATATAGCAAGTGGCACCGAAATCACTCACTCCTACTGTTCGAGCGAAGACGCGTATCAGAAGAGGAAACAAGTCTTGCCAAAATGGTTCCCCGAATGTGACTGCTCCTTGTGCACTCAGGATCGCGCTGCGGGGAACGATAGGTTGTCGAAACGAGAGTCATTAACCA
The DNA here is from genome assembly GCA_019627735.1 of Serendipita sp. 400. Lineage (NCBI taxonomy): Eukaryota > Fungi > Basidiomycota > Agaricomycetes > Sebacinales > Serendipitaceae > Serendipita > Serendipita sp. 400. Next base: position 7,164 of record WSTP01000544.1, read on the forward strand.
AGCGTCTAGACTCAGACGACTTAGATATCAATGAGCTTTTTGATATCATCGAACAACTTGAGACCTCGTACACAACCACCTATGGCTCATTTCGACCTGCTTTGTCAAATGCACACCTACAAGTGGCTCGCGCGTTCGAGTCTTCGTATAAATACGCGCAGGACAACCGATTCCTTCAAGGTGCCATTCAACACTACTTCATCGCCCTGGAAACCCGCGAGGTCAAAATCATTGACCACAGCATCGACGGAAAGAAATCCAATAAGAAGCCATTGCCAATTTCCAAAGCGATAGTCCCTTACAATCTGAACACATGTAGCTTCATATGTCTGGCTATCTTCCGGTGCTTCTCACTCTTGAACGACACATTACGAGCAGAGAGGTGGCTCCGAGCGGGACTCTGGAGTACGTACGAATAAACTAGCGAATTTACTAAACACTAATGGCCTAACACCTCATTAGTCGAATCTGTCACATCAGGTGGAGGTGTCCGTATGTTCAAGCTAAGACATGCAACAGCCCTAGCACAACTCGACGAGCAAGCATCCTCCCTACTTGCGAAGGTTGAAGCTAGTGCCTAGATAGGGGGAATAGTGTACAGTTGTATTGTATTACAACACACGTGTAGGAATAAGGAACACAACAAAGCCGTATTGCATGGCCAACTCTGGGGACATTTTGGGATCGTACACCTTTTGATGCCTGGAGGGCTGCGAATGATTAGCTGGAGGTGACATGCCCTCAGTTGTGAGTAAAATGGTGGTGGTAAAGAGTATCTGTCCCCGCCATTTCTTATGGTCATGACCCATGAATTCTGCCCCTGTGTAGCACAGAGAAATCACGGATTTGATCTCCACGACTTTCTTTCTGTACTAACGAGGTCAATACCAAGGTTCATCCGCGACCGTTTAGATCACTCTCGTGATCGTTGTAATCGTGCCTCTTTCTACTGCTACTCGGACCCTTTAAGACCCATCCAAATCACAAATCTCTCGTCCAGAAATACCTGATTTCTATCATCCCCGATGCGCCACACTTCCCATGCGGGCATCATACACCATTGTGTCAGAAATTGCCGGACAACTTCGTCGTCCCTGAGCTCCATTACAACCATGACGATAGTTTTATTTGGCGAAGAGAAGTGATCGATGGTCGTCAAAAGTGGAGGGATGAGCGATGGATTATAGACACAGTCGACGGCGAGGACCAAGTCGATATCCCGGTCCGCTGTGTCTAACTCCAATTCTCTCGGTGTGGGGCGATCACCCGAAATGGAGCTGAAGCTTGATATCGGGAACATTCGTTTGCGCGCGGCAAATGCACATTCGTAAAGCTTGTTCCAATCCAGGGCTTCTGTTCTCAAGGATCCGCCCATATTACTGTCACGGTTGAGAGCGTGATTCTTCTTTATCAGGGTTACCATTTCAGGGAGGTCAGTGCAGGTCCATTGTGCGACTAGTGGTCCCAGGATTAGACCCAGTAACCCTGTTCCGGCTCCAAGCTCGAGGACGCAGCATTCTTTGAGGAGAGGGACATCAAATAAATGATCAGAGGAGGTGTCGTGAAAGTGGGCCAAAAGCGCTTGCGATAGAAGCACGCTAATCCAAAAAGAAATAGTTGGGCCATGAACGAGATGCGGCTTTGGCCAACGTACCTTCCACGCCACACACCCCCACCTACTCTCAGCAGTATTAGAGACCTAGAGAACTTATTTGATTGGCATGAACATACCAGTATCGCCTACACGACTCCTCAAACCGGTGATATCTTGCGCCAGAGTAATCTCCAGAGTTTCCATCTGAACGCTCGTCTTCCCATCCTCGTCTTCTCGCTTCTTATTCCCCCTTCCAGTCTTTCGACTTAACCTCGCTTGCTTTGGAGTGTGTTTAGGGGAGATGTGCTTTGGAAACGTGAACTGTAATTCGATATGGTCGTTACGCTGATCGACCAAACCCAACGCGGAGCCATTCCGATTATCAGAAGTGATAATCGATTGCAATGCATCCGTACTTTCACCACTTTCAGGTCTAAAGCTTGCGCGGCGAGTGTAGAGGAGGAATAGCTACTCGAGAATCAATGGTGAAGGATCGAATAGAGAGCTCAAACGACCTATACTTCTTCTTCTACATCTTCTATTTTGTCTCCGAGAAATTTGGGGTTTATCAAGCGGTAAGAGGCTGGATCGAGTGTAGTCATGGTCGGGGGCGAAGAGGGCAAATGGCAAATGGCAAATGTAACCAACAAACGACCATCCGACGGGTTAGGAAAGCTTCAAACGCCCAACCTTCAAAGTTCGTGGAAAAAAAAGTCCGAATGTATACAAAATGTCCGTAGTTAATTGTCCAAGGTTACACACACAGACATAAACCTTACTTGGGAGTTATATCGAGACGACATCAAACTTAGATAGGTTAAAATGTGTCCAAACAGAACGGAAGAAGTGCCAATAGAGCAACCATGACCTTTGGCAGAGAGGTGCCCAATTTCTCACTCGAATTCGGGCTCGAAACATCACTGCTTCCTGTTCCAGAGGGATTAGGGGTACTCGTCCTACTTCCCGTGGGTGGAGCGGTAGCCGTTGCATTGTCGACACTTCCTCTGAACTACGTCAGAGAAGGTTCTTTGAATGGTTCGATGCAGACTTACACTGGAATAGATTGAGGGAATTTGAAGACGTTGTTCGGGTCGTACAATGCCTTGATCCCACTGAGCCGTGCCATATTATTACCAAAGTACTGCGATTGCCACTCCGAATCGCTCAAAGTGGGATCAATGTAATTAGGATCTAAACAATCGCAATCAGGCTCAAAAGCTCTTTGTCCAACAAAGATCGAATTATACTTACAGGCGGCGGCTGGATTCGGTGACAACGACGTGAGCATCTTGTTGATCACGTCTATTCCATCGCTCGGATATGGCGCGTTGTTATTCGAGGACCCGTAAAACTGGAACACCAAGAAAGCATCTCGATGTGCAAACGACGCAGAGGACGCATCGAAATCCGTCGAAATGGCACCACCATACAAATCTGCTTGCGCGAACCAATTAATGTCGGCTTTTGCAGCCGTATTCACGAGGTAGTCTCCCCAACGCTTCAACGAGGTGTCGTCCAAGAGATCAAAAGTCACTAACGACTTTGCGAAAAAGGTGTTTGGTGGACTAGGCCCAGCAGTAACCAGTTGTTCTCCATACCCATTCGCAACCAGAATTTTGGTCCAATCCGTATACTCGTCTGCAGTGTCGATCGAAGCATTCAAGTCTTGTACCAACCCATTTACGAGGGTTGTAAAGTCCGACTTGGACCCGAAATAGTTGCCTATCAGCTGTACGTTGATACCTTGGGAATTGCCTCCAAACGAGAACGCCATGGCGAGTTCCTTTGGTGCCGTATGTACGAACGTCTGATACTTTGCGAAACCAGCGGCGAATGTGTCTCCAGTCTTGTACTGTGGGATACTGATGGAGAAAAATACAGAAGTCGCGGGTGCGGCAAGGGTCGAATAAGTCCAAGAGGTAACGATGCCGAAGGACGGTCCAGCCCCTTTTAGCGCCTATAAACGGAGTTAGGAGACGGAGGTTTATCTATCAGGAATGATATGATATGAAAGACCCATACCCAAAACAGGTCCGGATAGGATGATTCCGAGGTCGTGACGCTCGTACCGTTGGCAAGCACAACTTCCGCACCAACAACACGGTCCATGAGAAGACCCGCCATCCTACTATAGGGACCATAACCGCCATAACTCGTATGACCTCCCGTGCCGACTTTCGGACATGTCCCATGAGGCAACGCACGATGACCGTTCTCCCATAAATAGGTCGCGACTTCTCCGAGCCTGTTGCCCGTTTGAACCACCGCGTTGTCCCCATTTAACGTGATTTGCTTCATGGAGGACAAATCGACGACCAATGCACCGTCCACACCTCCCAATCCGTATCCAGCGTAGCTGTGGCCACCAGACCTGCTGACCACGGGTAGGTTGAGACTCGCACCACACGTTACTACCTTTTCTATATCCTGTACCGATGAGCTAGAGGAAGAGTAAACATCAGACATCAGAATACCGTTTTAGTCGACAAGGGAACTGGGAACGTACGGTAACACAATCGCTGCTGGGGTATAAGAAAGTCTCGCATTAAAAGTCTGACTTAGAGATTGAAAGGAAGGGTCCCCAGGGTATGTCACGTTGAGGCCCGTGAGGCAGGAATCGACATTCTGTCGAGACACGACATTGTTTATACGTATACGGGAACGAGATTCAAGTGCGAGACAAGAAGGAGAGGAGAAGAAGAGAAGTAGAAAGGCGAAAGTAAAGAATTGTGAGCGATTGGACTTGGTTTGCAAGCTGTTCCCGAACATTTTGTTGGGAAATTGACCGGTGGGTGTGGAGGGGCGATGAGGTGAGGTCCAACTTCCGGCTAGAATCAACTTGACTTGAAGCGAAAAAAAGACTAAACAACCCCCCCGTGAGCATTAAAAATACCCATCTGCTGACTTTTACGGGCTTCGGCCTTTCACCACAGCTTCTTTACACCGCC
>WSTP01000545.1:0-11704 GCA_019627735.1 Serendipita sp. 400
GAAAAGAGGCGGTCGAAGTGACCATAATCGATTCATCGGAACTCTCACACGCCGAAGCGTGCCAGTAAGGGTCCCTACGTCTCTTCCACGAATTCCATGATTCAAGTAGGATGCAAACGTGCAATAGACCCCACGCAGGAAACTCGGCTGCAAGCACATATAACCCCCCATCTCGAAAACAGGATGGTTCTCCATCTTCTATTTCTACCAGTTACTCGTAGACTCGTTCTTCAGCTCAAGAGAGAAGAGTCCAGGGATCGTTGTCGGGAGTTCACCGCCAAAATTACAGGTGTGGCCGGTCATTTCGTCACCCCGACCAATAATCTCACAATGACTATTTTCTTCTAGTACCACTCTTGAGAAAGCTAAAGAACCCCGAAGACCAAATAAAATGGCAACTTCGAAGCTAGCACTCTTCTCAGTTCTGTTCGGCGTAGTTCTCAATTCGATTCCGGTGCATTCGTCCCAGTCCCCAGACCTGGCCAGAAGAGCCTCTCCGGATCCATCGTTGAGTACATCCATCACCGTTGGAGGACACACGTTCGTGAACAAGGTGAGCTTCGAGTTTGACGAAAGGACCATGTGCCTTCACATCATATCACACCCCGCTTAAGAGGTGGCTCTGACGAAACGTTACGTACCTCGTGGCTAGGGGCTCGTGGCGTTTGGCCTGATCCCAACTGAAGCGAAAGATTCATATGGAGAGACGTTAGGCGGGTTTGGATCCTCTATCGCAATCCAAAGAGGTACCTTCAAGGCCCGTAATGATGGTACATTCACTGGCAAATTCGTCGTACTCCCTGATCGTGGTTACAACGTGTAAGTGACCTTCCTCATCATTTCATTGTTACATCATTATAGGCAATGAACTGACGAAACCGGTACCAGAGAGTCTCCGGTTGATTGGCAGAACCGTTTCCACTATCTGTCCTTTACCCTCAATCCCTATTACAACACTACCAGCCTCTCGTTCACGGATGCGCAACAGACTCTCAAGCTGCAATATCTCTCTACCACCCTTCTCACCTTCAAAGATAAGCCGACCTCTGGCGCAGATCCTACTTTTTCTCAAAAGTACTCCGGCTCTTCTATCCAGTATCCATTGGTCGCCGCAAATTATACGCATTTGACCGCCGATACTGAGGGCTTAGTCCATAGCCCAGACGGTAACTTCTGGATCAGCGACGAATACGCACCGTATGTCTACCAAGTCTCCCCCAAGGGGAAGATCCTGAACACGATCGCCCCTCCCGACGCGGCCATCCCTCGAATCGGCGGCAAAGTCAATTTCACATCCTTGACGAACCCCGACACTGGCCGTGCCCCTAATCAGGGTATGGAAGGTCTGACCGCCTCTCCCTCTGGCGATAGAGTGTACGGTCTCCTTCAATCGGCTCTGATGCAAGAGGGCGGTGGGAATAAGACCACCAATAGATACGCACGTTTCTTCAAGTGGAACGTGGAGAAGCTGTCGAAGATACGCCTGGATGAGGAGTATGTCGTCCCGTTGCCCCAGAGCTCCAAACCCGAGACGTATGCGCAAAGCGAGATCCATTGGATGAACAAGGATCAATTCCTCGTGCTCGCTAGGGACGGAAAGGGCAACGGAGATTCCAATGCAAAGGCTGCGTACAAGTACGTCTGATCTTACTCCCGACGAGGGCGTCAACGCCTAATGCACCAATAATTTGATAGGAGCATTGATATCTTTGACGTGTCTGCTGCTACGAATATTGCGAATACACAGTACGATGACGCGACCGGCTCAGTTGCTCCTGGTGGCCAACTTCTCCCAAGCATCACCCCTGCTACCTATACGCCGTTTGTCCAAATCGTCAACTCTACCCAATTGGCTCGATTCGGTCTTCACAACGACAAGCCCGTCGATCGAACCTTGATCGCCGCCAAATGGGAGAGTATCGCACTGGCTCCCGTCAACGACCACAAATATCCGGACGATTATTTTCTCTTCACTTTCGTAAGCGCCTTTGCAACTAATGAGCTTCCTTTTTCTTGACGTGCATCTCTCTGATGTTTTTTTTACCAGGCGGACAATGATTTCATGACGCAGAATGGTATCTCTATGGGAAAGCCTTATAATGCTACCGTCGACGTGGATAATCAGGCCTTGGTTTACAGAGTGACTTTGCCTACGGTCAAGCGCGGAAGCATCGAGCGCGCCCTTGGTATCTAAACCAGTGGTCAATACGGTCCTAAGGTCCCGTTCATTCCTTATTAATCCCTGTGGAATATTTCTTCCTCGTCTTCTGGAACACGTCATTTTTTCCTGTTCTATATCTGCGTGGAAATCTAGGGGGTCGTAGTCCTCATTGTCTGAAGCAGTGGCAAGGTATGTACGTGCTCAACGCTGAATATGGTACTCTCGTTTCATCTCCAAAGCCGTCGGGTATTTACTTGGGTCCCACCCGTATGGAGTTACCACATCCGACGGCGCGCTTCGACGGCTTCGATTTACCCCGGTCATATATTTTCCAACCAACTCCTCGACTTTTTACGTTCTTAATTGTTTATGTAATACAAATGAGTGGGAAAGTACTCGCATTGAACCGCTCTAGAAGATCTAACGAATACATCATGATGTGTGAGATAACACTGGACACTGGAAGAAAATATCTATTAAATAGAAAGAACAGAGAATAGGCGACTATCTGGCAACTAAGCTACAACGTGAGGCATTCGACGAGGTGTTCCATCCTCAGATCCGAAATCGACGGACTAAAAGGTCTCTTAACGTTCACACTACGTCTACTTGAACGGAAGCCCTTCGCGATTACCATCGATCTCTGGCATTTCCATTTTTTCCTCTAGCTTCTGGACGAGTGACTTCAGAGTTTCATTATCGTCTCTGGTTGTCGCCAGACATTGCAGGTCTATCGTGACCACTGGATAATCGCCTTTGTCGGCTTCGGAAACTACGGACATGTCAGGTTGCACAGGGTATGCTGCAAGAGCGCGAATGAGGTGCCCCGTGGAGCCGATGAGAGAATTGAGAGCTTCTTTGATTCTTTCCCTGTGTTCAGCCGCCTGTTCAGATTCCTTTACACAGTCAGGGTTACGTTGCTACAGAAAGAACTGCCCCGCTCACCTTCACATTGGATTTACGGGGTGCGTAGAAAAGATCAGGGTCCGTTGTATCGAGAGCCGCCCGTGTTTCCGACGGACTCATATTCAACTTGGTACGTTGCTTGAATTGAACGTTAACCCCAATGATGATCTCTTCTTGTACCAATTGCAGAAACAGGATCAAATCTGGTCCCATTCTGGAAGGCGGGAAACAGAAAACGGTTCCTTCCGGATCGTTGAACCACGATAATGCGTCGTCGTGATCCTTACATTTGCGTCCTAGACAATATGTAGGCCATTTGGAAGAAGTAATATCGATAGGAAGAACGATACGTTGGCCACGATGCTTGCGTATGGAGACGAGCCGGGCAGATTTATCCTGTAAACCTTTGGACCCTTGGAAGCTAAACACATCACCGAGTCTTACGGGAGACTTGAACCTTTTCCCCAGTAGGTAGGCTACAAAGCGCTCGAATGAATTTCCTCTTGCACTGTCGTCCGATTGGGTCATGGCTTCGTTCAAGAAATATGACCAGTTCCACGTGGTTTCTTCGTTGAAATGTTTAAACGCAGCAAGAAGTACCAAAGGTTCATCAACAGTGGTGTGTTTGGGTTTGAGTTTAAGTTTGTTAAATCTTGCAAAGCCGTACTCGACGAGCTCGTCCGCCTCAGGGCCACCGACAGATCTGGGATTACCGTCAAAAATGTAGTCAAACACAAAACCAGCTAGTTGTCGCCGCATTACATCATCTTGGAGGCGCTATGATCAGCCAAAGAGGTATATTGCATTGACGAAGACGCACCGTTCTTAAGTTTGGAAAAATCAAACTTGCCAAAGATTAAATGTGCCGTAACTTCTCCGACACCTTCATCTGCGATTTGAAAACCCGACATTTTATTGAAGAACGAGTTCAATACTGGACGAGGATATAAGAAACTGTTGACAAGAAGACAACTAGCGTAAGTTGCAGTAAAGCGATGCCTGTAGACTAGTTAACTGATATTGGAGCAAGGCACATCGCATGATTACACACCTGCCATGTAACCAGTATTGTATACGACGCTTCAGTTCTTCTCCATCTTCACCAATCAGAAGTCTTTCGGGAAGATAGTTTCGAAGATACTTAATCTGGGTCGATGTATCGTCAAATGCACCTATGTTTGTGAATAATTCTGGTGACGTCTCATCCTCCTCGTCGTAGTCGTTGTCCGGCTTGGCTACTGCAGAAGCAACGACGTCCATCATCACTCCAATTGAAACTCTAGTGCCCGATATAATCATGAACGGACAAACATCTGTCCAAGCCCGGAGAATTTCACGCAGAATAGGGCGACGTTCTGAAGGATTCGTGTCTGATCGAAAATAATCCCTATGCATGGATGCTGGGAGTTGTGCCTCGTCGAGGACGCAGAAAACTTTAGTTTCCTCTAGGATGAGGACACGTATCTTAAACTCTTCATTGTCGATAGCCCCGTCAACGACATGACTCTGCGTCTTTCCTATCGCCCTGAGGGCATCGTTGAAGATGTCTTTCCCGACGAGTGTGACGGGAGCGAGTTGTAAAAGAAGCCAACGAGCTTTATGGCCCTCGTCAAGTCCATTAGGTGAATCGAATGCGTGATTGAGAAATACTCTAAAAGCAACCATGCGAATGAGGAGTAATGCGCGGAAGCGATGCTGTACTCGTGCTCGATTCCGGCCTAATTCCCCTTCAATATCAAGTGACCCGAGACGGGTATCCCATGTAATGTTTAAGATGGACTGAAAGTCTAACGAGCCGATTCCATCATATTTGTTAAGGGCAGTGAAGTAGTATCCCCAATTCTGACAAAGACCTTCGAGTAAAAGACGTGTTTTGCCCGAACCCGAGGTGTTGCACAGAAATCTAACAATTTTAGCCTCATTCATGTTCTATAGGAATGTTTTCTCACTTTATGGATTTATTTCCATTAAAGAGTTCTCGAACTCGATTGCTCATGTCAGAATCTTGACGGTTTCCAAGCCCATGAAGTAGGAGGGATGGATACTTCGATCCCTCCTTGGTACGAGGTATTTTCATTCCATCAACAAATTCACGGTCCTCTTTAGGCGCATCTTCTCTCAGCTTGAATAGTGGGAGGGTTGGGTTACTATCGAGATAATCCTCGATTGCTTTTTGAACGCGGTTTTCAATGTGAAGGACAACATCAGAAGCTGAATAATTGGAGGATTCGTCGTTGAGAGGACTCTTGCCGAAGTTGTGTTCACCGGAGGACTGGTTGAAGGGAGGGGTGGAAGCAGTCTCTTCCTCCGCCGCCAGTAGTTGACCTATAGTCTTGAGGATGGTATTGATTTGTTCCTCGGTCCAAGCGATACCCATTTGGACGGGACTTGTGATATCTGGAGAACGATGAGAAAAGTTGACATGACGTATAAACACCATGTACAAGGTGGCAACGAAGAATTCTTATCCTTTAAAAAATACTCTCCCAATCGAGCGTCACGTAGTTCAAGTACGCTTTGTTTCAAGTTATCACTCCCAGTCATGATCACCTTGCATTGACTGCGGAGCTGCTCGATTGCGAGCCTTATCTGTGGCGACGGAGTCTGAAACAGAGATGGATTTGAAAGGCCTATTTCTAGATCATCTAACAATTTGGTGAGATGCCCGGCTTGCTCTTGAAGGTCATCGGTAAGCTTTTCGCTACCGATCAGCTGTTTCTGTTTCTTTGGTTGCTTTTCTATCTGCTCTTCGTTCTCTCTCTGACGCTTGCCTATAGAACTCGAGATAGGGGTTTCGTTGGGGAAAGACGACGACATGGTTGGGATCAAGTGGCAAAACACCAGAGGCATTTGGCATGAAAGTCGATTCGGTCATTACAAATGAGCATACGTGTCTCAATCAATCTCTAGTGTTTATTTCCTGTGTTCATATTTAGGTTACAAGATTTGAGTGTGGGGAAGCGCTTGGTGGCGACACCTTCGTGCCAAAATGGCTTCGTGACGCGCGAAAGTTCCAGATGGTCCACAACGTGGCAGAACAATATACCTAAACACAAATACACGTTAAAGTCGCGTCTACACCGGTCCCGAACAACCACCAAGCGCGTTGTCGAATTAACGTCTGTTCCACTTGGACGCTCCTACGTCCAAGATTAAGGATTCGAAATTGATCGTTTTTTGAGGAAGAAGAAGAAGAAGAAATAGATAAACTCGGGGAGTGGTTCCTTTCCTTGACAAATCTTTGGACAATGCCGGTTCTGGGCACAGTTCGCGACTGCGATCGAACCTTGATCGCCGTCAAATGGGAGAGTATTACGCTAGCTCCCGTGTACGACCACAACTAACCAGATGATTACTTCTTTTTCACTTTCGTAAATGTCCTTCAACTATAGGGCTTCTTCCTTCGTGATGTGCATCTCTCTGACCTTTTTTAACTAGGCGGACAACGATTTCATGACGCAGAACGGTATTTCTATGGGAAAGCCTTATAATGCTACCATCGACGTGGATAATCAAGCCTTGGTCTACAGTGCGATGTTGCCCACAGTCAAGCGTGGAAGTATCGAGCACGCCCTTGATATCTAAACCAGTGGTCAATAGGGTCCTAAGATCCCGTTCATTCTTTATTTATCTCTGTGGAATGTTTCTTCCTCGTCTTCTGGAACACGTTATTTTTCTTCTTTTGCATCTGCGTGGAAATCTAGGATAGTCCTCATTGTCTGAAACAATGGCAAGGTATGTACGTGCTCAACGCCGACTATGGTACTCTCGTTCCATCTTCGAAGTCGTCGGGTATTTACTTGGGTCCCGCCCGTATGGAGTTACCACATCCGGTCGTGCGCTTCGACAGCTTCGATTTACCCCGCACTTATAGGTCAATAGCAACAGGCGAAAGGTCTCGTTGGCTACTTCATCGGTTTATTTCCCCACTGGTATAGTTGGTTCCGTTTCTCTCTCTTTAGTCGAGAAGATGGTTATTTATACCCCGGTCCGTCTTTACAGCGATGTTGTTGTTCTCCTGATCTCCTGCCATGTGTACACCTTCCCTATATCCCGTCTTTCGCCGACAGGGTCTCTTCAAGTATTTGGCATAAATACTTGCTCGACCCAATGCGTCTTTCCTCCCTCTCATACCCCGCCACACAAGTTGACGCTCCTTGTTGACGCAATACAACAATACGACAGATATAAGATGCTTTTTACGTCCCTCCTCGTTCTCTTCTTCTCTCAGTTGTTCCATTTTGCCCACGCTGCGAATTGGTACACCGTCGAATGGGACGCTCCAAAGTTTACTGCACTCTCCGGCGATCTCGTGGTACCCAAGCTGCCTCAAGCGGGTGGTACACCCTACGTTTGGCCAGGATTACAGAGCGGTAATGGTGTATTACAGGCCGTACTCGATGGGCGTAAGGGAGCCTGGTGGATTGGAGATGGGTATGTCTTTCCCTGTCACCTTTCTTACCTTTCTAATCACCTCATTACCGATACCTCTACACTACGACTGCAATTGATTAATGATTGCGATGATGTTTATGATGATTGTGAAGGTTTTATGGAACACCGAGTCTTCCCTGGGGTCAGGGCTTTAGCGTCTCGCCTGGTCAAACCGTCCATTTCACGTTTCAGCTGGGGAACAACAACGTGTGGACCTGTACGCTCTCTGGACCGGGCTCGGCCACGACGACGTTGACGATTCCGAATAGTACGATGAACCGAGCGATCTTGGCTGTCGAGGTGGGCACCCACCACTGCCATCTTTTACTCCCTCTCTTTATCCTCTTTTTTTCTAAGTCGAGATTTGCTGACTTTTCTATTTTCTAACGTATGTACACCAACTACTGATGTGGTTAGCTCACGAATGTCCCATTCAATTTCGGTCCCGTGATCGTGAGCGATTTTTATAACCTATGCATGGTGCGTATGTACGAGATACTTAACATTGCTACCTCTTTTGTTTTTGGTGTAGTATCGAAACCTCAAGATCACTGCTACGACCGCTGCGAGTGGATGGTGCGGCAAGACGGTGTCACTGGGATATAGTACAGGAGTACGTCTTCGACTCAGATCGAAGTAGAAGTGTGAGATAACTGACGGTGCTGGGTGTTTGTGTTAATGTAGCAATATACGGTTACGGGTGCGACTGCCAGTGGGAATACCTGCAGTGTCAGTCAAGTGACGATGCCAAGCCATTCTTAAAAGAAATACCAGGAGGAAGAAAAGAGGAAGGAGATGGAGAGCTTATAAAATAACAGTTTTGTGTGTCCTGTCTAGCAGACCACTATCTCACTCTCCTTTATTACCACCGAAGTCGGATATGCGATCAACGAGAGATGTGAGAGGAAAGTAAAGAGACCATCACGTTGTCTTTGGGAGATGAGGCTACATTGTAAACCCCTACCACTCAGGTCGCATGCTACGGTACACGACAAACTAAACTATAGAAAGCCTTCCGCGCGATAGGACTGCTGTTGATACGAGACGAATGAGTATGTAAAGTGATGGATTGTAGAATGGGGATAATGTCCGTGCACTGCAGGTCAGACCAATTGGTACGACTTCGAAGAATAGGGAAAGAGATTTAAGGGATGAAGGGTATATCATCAAGGAATATTTTTTTAAAAAGGAAAGAATGCCAGTAATGGAATGTTGGGTGAGCGTAAAAGAAAGAGAATTGGAAAAAAAAAGATGCCAAGTTCCAGAGTCCTCGTTTCTCATTCTAATAATATTTCCGATCCTTCCGTCCATAAATTTGGGCGTTATGAAAAGTGAAAGGTGTCTAGAGCATCGAAAAAGCGGCGAATGCGGCAGTTCCCAATGCGAACAAGATGGGCGTGAATATGCTCAAGCTCGCGGAGGAGAAGCCTGCTGAACCTTGAGCCGTTGCCTGTGCTGCGTTGACCGCAGCTGATCCAGTAACGACGGCGATACTTCCTGTGGGCAACGCTGAGGCACAATTGAATGTTAGTTCAGTATGACAAGTATACAGCTAGGAAAAAAAAAAAAAAAAAAAAAAGGAGAGGGGATGGAGACTTACAAGTGAAATCGACGCCGCATTGAGAACCGACAAAGGAATCAACGAGGGAGATATATTCCTGAGGAATAGCGGAGCGGACGAGGGCAAATGCTGCAGAGACGCAAGGTGTGCATGCAATCTCTTTTGCGAGCGCATAATCGTTTGCCAGTAAGAGCTGATAGTTTTGTGAGACGACGGTCGGGGTCAGTGGTTGACCGCCCAAAGCCGTTTCCAACTTTTGCAAAGTCGTGATCGCGCAGAGAGCATTGCTGTTGCTCGAGCTGTTATTTTTTTCATTACATCGCTTCAGTAAAGGCAAACGAAAGAGGGAGAGGGTTTACTCACTCGCGGAGACAGAGGGCCGATTTCGCAGTGGAGAAATTGTCGACGGCTTGTTGGATAACATAGTCTCTCGTGACACCCAACTGATTGAATTCGGCGCTACATCCGTCTATGACAGTGTTGAGGGTGCTAGTGATCTGATCCGACGTGCAATCGTCCTTTCCGCAGAAATCGCTGAGCCAGGTGTTGGTAGGAGGAATCCAAGAAGAATTAGAGACGGTGGAAAAGATGGCGATGGTCCCTGGGATATTGAGACAGGTGGCGGCAGGCGAACTGAGGAGGGACTTGAGAGTGGTTTGGCAGCCTCTGAAAGGAGAATGATAGGTAAGTAGAGCACAGAGTGTGAATTATGATATACATACTCTGAAATACTGATTTAGGAGTCGTCAGTACGAGTTGGTATCACAAAGGAGGACAGCTTACCTGACGCCTTCCAATCCGGCAATCACATCGCGCCGCGCAAGGTCGTTTTCAAAGACGGATGGAACGGCATGAACACTGAGTTGAAGAGCAAAGAAAAGGGTAGAAATCATAGAGATTGAGCCGAACATGGTCGATATTGGTAGACTATTTGGTCAATCCGAGGTGTGGGACGGGACGGGCGTTATAAAAGCTGCTACAACGTAGATCACGTTGATAAATTCAATGTAAAATGAAGGGACGCCCCAGGCGAGTAAGATGATCAAAATGAAGGTCAGCTGAGAATGTTGTGGACGAGGACAAGAAGCGGGTGAACCCAAAAGCGGGCTGTTGTTACTGATTAAAAGTGGCTGCTCACCTTGGCGACGACCTGACGGATTGACACACGAGTGCCACCGGCAACAAAAAAAGCAATTCGTAGAGAGTTGTGAGAGGGAGTAGAGGAGAGAGAGAGTACAAACAGGCAGGCAGTGGCGTTTAGACGACTGAGCGACTGGCGACTGTCGTTATATATACGCCCAGACTGAGGCCAGTTATCACCTCCTCCCGTCCATCGGAAAGTTATATGAGATATGAGAATTCGTTTACTTAGATTGGTTGCCATAATCGTCGATTGCCCACGGATTCTCAACGGGACACTCTCTTACTGCGCAGCTTGACCACCCTCCAACGACCAGCGACCAGCAGCCAACAGCCGACATTTAACTATCACAAGGCGCCCCAACGAGAATAGATTCAGATAAGTAGCAATGAAATAATATGGATCAGAAATAACAAAATATATTTATTGGATATATATATACAGTACTCTCCCTTCACACCCCAATCAACGTCTCCACAGAACCACGCTGTACGGTGGGTAACTCAACCCGCCAGACCATCGCCTGGTTATCCACATCCACGCCAGCTGTGTAAGGTTTACCCATCGACACACCGTCCTTCGTCTGGAAATCATTATCCGCCTATTGTCCATCGTATATCAGCAACCAATTATTGTATCCTCAACAGTAAACACTCACAAAAGTAAACAGGAAATAGTCGTCTGGATAGAGTGCATCTCCTACTGGTACAAGAGCCAGGCTCTCCCACTTGGCGGCGATCAACGTCTTGTCCGCCGGTTTGCCATTATGCAGTCCGAACCGCGACAGCTGAGTCTTGTCTATCATCTGTACGAACGGAGTATACGTCACTGGTGTAACATTTGCAACGATTTGTCCACCGGGGGTAACAGCCCCCGTAGCTCCATCATACACACTGTTCGCAATATTGGTAGCGGACGAAATGTCAATGACATCGACACCCCTAATATAGTTAATCCGATCACAAATATTCGCGTAGTGTCAGAATCGATCAGAAAACGAGGAATTCGGGGAAGTGCTCACTTATATGAAGACTCGGGTTTATCATCACCAGCTCCCTTTCCGTCCCTCGCGAGAACCAAAAACTGGTGCTCGTTTAACCAGTGGATCTCACTCTGCGCAAACGTCTCCAACTTGTTGCTTTGCGGAAGCGGAACAATCCACTCGGCTTCCAATGTCGCATTGCCTGCTGCACCAGCGGATATATCCCACATGAACAACCGCGTATACCGATTCGTCTTCCTGTCCCCTCCTCCATCCTGTTTCAACGCAGACTGCAAGAACGCGTACAGTTTGTCCCCCGATGCAGACGTCGTGAGTCCCTCGAATCCCTGATTCGCACATCGACCGGTCGCTGGTTCGACGAGAGAAGTGAAATCGAGCTGACCGTTGCGATTGCGTGGGAGAACGGCATCGGGTGGGGCAATCGTTTTTAACACCGTCCCGTCTTTGGACAGCAGATGGATATAGGGCCCATATTCGTCGCTAACCCAAAACGAAGGT
>WSTP01000546.1:0-11695 GCA_019627735.1 Serendipita sp. 400
AGGGGCGTTTGACTTACCTGTGAGTCATTAAAGACAAAGCTGGTACTTGCGTAGATCGGTACGGCGCGTGCATTCGTGGTTGGATCTGGGGTTTGACCTGCATGGAGCTGCAAAGTGTCGAACTCGGGAGCCCTGATAGCAGCAAACAGCCGCCGAGTTGTCAGATACATAGAAATTACGCCTGAACAACGACATACTTGTAAAAGTTGCTTTGGGCCATTGTACTTAGAGGTCAATCGCTTGCTATGATGCTTGTAGACTAGGTAGGGGTCAGGGGGCAAAGAAAGAGGTCGAGATCCTCAGTTGATGAACCATTTGCTTCTAGATCGTTTGCCTTTATAGCCTCAGAGTGCCCTCGGCGTTACGCAACCACTCCAACAATTGGCAAGCGCGATGGCGTGCTCTTCCGCACGCGATACGTAAAGGATAACTGGGATTGGTCCTCTTAACATCTCGGTCTGCGGATCTTGAAGCAAGTAAACCGAGCGTATCCACCAATAGGAGCTTCAGCTATAACCACAGACGCGCGGGGAGGTCCAAGTTGCAAGCCCGTTCCCGGTTTACCGCTCGACCACAGGGCCTCTACAACTCAGTTGGAACACAGCTATCCCGGCGATCCCATAGCGGCCAGGTAGTGTATCGTCCACGTAGTTCTCCGGAGGACGGAAACGCGCTTAGAAGGTCACAGTGATTCTAGGGGAACACGTATAAATTGTCGTAAGCGATAGTGTTCATGAAATACATCGGATAATGAAAAGAAAGAACGAGGAACAAGACTGCCAATGGTTAAGAAAATCGAGAGCCAAAAACGACGCGGCGCTAGGTCTCAATCCCCTTCCCCGAAACAGCAATTAAAATTCACAGCTTAATAATCACCCTTCCTGCATGCCTTCGGGACTGCGTGCCCGTCGTGTCGAACTCCTCCTCCCCACGGTGTGCGGCCAGTCACAGTTGCGTCCGTTCCGAGCCCACGTTTAGCGAACGAGTCCCAAAGCAGGCAGAAATTTTCACCACCGGTAAGGATTTCGTCTGCTTGGATGATCGCATCTCGTGCCTCCATGAATCCAGGTCGGCAGGGTTGAAGCTTCATGCCGTCCAAGACCAATTGCATCATGAGCGTGTTACCGTTCTTTGGAATAGGTCGCTTATGTGGCTTCTTGGTCTCCACATCGTAGGTGATGGGACGGAAGAAATCGTTGTCCACAGGGTATACACCAAATTTGTCGGGAACTGGAGGGAACAATGTCTTCGAGTAACCGTGCTTCGTAACGAGGTTATTGTAGACAATCCACAAGATCTCGGCCCAGACCTCTCCGATAGCATGCACGCCCCAGTAACCTCCCTTGTCAAGAGTCTTGTATGTTGACGGGTTGGTCGTCATATTGGTCGAGTACACGTAATTGCGAATGCCGTTCGTCTCATTGGCAGCCCAAGAACCCATGGAGTAGTCTTGATAGTCCTCAGTACTGCGGACAATTGTCGCTGGAGGGGAGAAAGATCAGCACCGATACTATTTTAGCAGGAAGAGGCACAAGGCCAATAAACGGGTAGAAGTTTAAAGCGCCACTTACCGATCAGATCACCCCATCCTTCTCCCATACCTCCACTTTCACCCCAGCCGAGACATCCAGAGTCAGCAGGGCCGCCGGTCAACCGGGTCGAGAGACCATGAGAGTATTCGTGGATGACAATACCAGCTTCTAAATCACCGTCACGATAAGGGAAGCCGTGAACGTTCCATGTGTACATCCTCATTCTACCATTCGAGCCATCGGCTAGGATAACTATATAAGAAACTATGTATGGAGTGAACGAATTAGAGACTTACGAGGCGTCATAAAGTTCTAGAGAGCCAATATAAGGTCAATAGTGCTCGCAAAAGAAACGTTGAAATGGGAAAACTTACAGCATCTGTTGAGACGTGTCAGTTTCATATCTTAGAGATAGTGAATGCACTCACTGTTATATCCGGAACCATCTTGGGCATTGGCAATGACAGCGTCGTTCTCCTTTCCACCCTTGTCGAAATTGTACCTACAACGATCAATAATTATAAGGCAAAAGTGCTAAAAAATCTCACTGTTGGAAATTTCCAGAGATTTCGTCGAAGCCATAGCGATAGTAGATATCGTGTATCTTGTTGACGGTGTAGAAAAGTTGGGTAATGGTCAAATTGATGTATGACTTTGGAGAAGCCCATGATCCATTCTTCATATGGAGTTCATAGTCGTAGTCGAATACGAGATCCTTTCCACCATCTGGACGGTAGTTATCCAACCAGTCGTTGCGACCAGCCCAATCCTCATGAGCATACACGTTGTTTCCGTATGTTTGCGTGATGTTGAGGATCGGGTCACCAGCCCAACGCATGTTGCGAGACCTGGCGTCCTTGGAAGCAGGGAGAGAGTGCCAGCCAAGAGGAGAAGCAACTTCATCGTAGGGTGATTCCTCAACGGAGCGATCTCCGCACTCTGGATCGTTGATACCCCACTTCCAGACGTTGTATGAACCTCCAAGACGTTCTGGAGAAGCGCCAGCATCCGAAGCCCAATCAACGACTTCGACGATCACGGACGGATCAGCGACGCGCACGGCAGCCTCGTACCAGTTGTTCTCCATCTCGACCTCCAGTTTCCATACCAGGGCCAATTCAGTCGTATCATCCTCGGCGGGGGTCTGGACATAGGCAAGTCGGGCTCGGACAGGGTTAACAGTCCCAGGGACGTTGTGGAGATAATCCACAGGGAACATGAGGTCGCCCTCGTTGCCACTAGTCCCCACAAAGTGGTTTTCACTCTGGTAGGTAATGCCAGCGAGATATTTGTCGAAATTAGACGCGATATCGTCGGACACGCTGGTGCTTGGGGTTGCCAAAATCATGAATGTGAGTGCCGCGCGGGCAGGGTCAGAATATTCTGTGGATCTGAGGGCCTTGAGGTTCGCTTCTGGCACGAGGCAGTTGCTTTCGTGGATCTGAGATATTTGCTCCTGGTGTCGTGCGATCATAGGAGTCTGACCACTGGCTTGCAAATACGCGGGCCGGAACATCTCCGTCCTCAGCTGATCGCAGTATGTTGCCTGGGATGTGATCCTTCCAGACTCTGGTGAAATGCCCTCTGGAGGCGCCTGACCTCTGTAAAACTGTTGAAGGGATGCGTCAGCTCTGGTGACTATGCCCGGTCGTGTTGTGGATACTCACAGAGTCGCCATAAGATATGACCTTTCCGTTGTAGATATTTAAATTGATGTTTCCATCTGCAACTTCAATGCCTTGGATAAGCTGGCGGACATAGAAATGAGAGACGCCAGATGCGGGATCCGTATACGAGTCTTCACGAATAAAATAGGAATGACCCTCTCCAGCGAACTGAGCAGTCAGATCGTTTACGAACTGGGTTGCGATGGTTCGTGGGTCTGTAGACGCCGTCGTTGCCATCGACGATGGCACCGCTGGGTTGACGATGAACTGAGCATGGGGAAGGACAGGACCGAACGATAAGGACTTCCTTGCGTTGAAAGAGGGTTTGAGAGCGAGAGCGGTGCCCGCTACAAGAGATATAACAAGGACTCGCATGGGGATAGCAAGGTCCAAGGTGGATGCTCAGGCGTTAGGCCTTTGCTGGAGCTCTGGCTTTCCTGTTGGCCTTTGAAGAACATCGTTGAAAATAATTGATAAAATTACAACGAGGACAAAACGATTACTTTCGACTTTTAGAGTGCAATAGGCGTGCAGTCCTTCGCCACAATGGCGACATAGATCACGACCCGAACTCCGAACTTCTCAGCACCCGCAAGTAGGCGAACTAGAGCTCGTGACCAGCGCAGAAATTATACCTAAAATGACAAGTAATACCTCTTCATTGGATCAGACAGGTTGGAGAAAGCTATTAGCCCATAAGCGGATGAGAAATCGGCGTAAGGGGAGCTTGGACTTGACTTTGCTCGCAGAAGTAAGATATCACCTGAGCGCAAGGGTCAGGGGACAGTTCTTTATCTTCTACAGTCGGACGAAGCTCACTCTCAGTCTCGTATTAAAAGGATCATGCCTGCAAGAGACCC
This sequence comes from Serendipita sp. 400, assembly GCA_019627735.1. Lineage (NCBI taxonomy): Eukaryota > Fungi > Basidiomycota > Agaricomycetes > Sebacinales > Serendipitaceae > Serendipita > Serendipita sp. 400. Next base: position 4,060 of record WSTP01000546.1, read on the forward strand.
CACCAGCTCTCGACGGCCACTTCATGTTGGTAGTGGAGGCAACTCTCCAGTCCAGCAGACGTCGCCAACAGTTCCTTGGACATCTTTTAGATCGAGAATGGCCTCTTCTCCTACCTCGGCATCGTTTATCGAACCGTCCTCACATGTACTTATCCCAGAAAGTCACAATCGCAACATCCCTCGACACCCTTTACAAGACTTTCATGGAAGCTATGCACGTTCAGCATCTCTGTTAGTCTCTAGAAAATTTATTTTTATTTGTTCATGTTTTGATACTGACCCGCTTTGCTTCGGCCCTGGTCGGCGAAACGAAGAAATCTGTCCCGGTCGCACCAGGGACATCCAGTATCGTTCTCTGACACAGCGGATAACATTAGAGACTTCACAGTTCAGCTCGCCTCGTTACTCCCAGCATCTCCAAAATTTGCTGTGCTCGACGGTGCCGCCGCCGACTACTTTTCTGCCCCCCTACACGATATCCCAGAAGCACCGGAATCCTCAAGTACTGCACAGGCAAAGAACCAACAGATTCGAGAAACCAGCCTGTCCCCGACAAGGACAAATAAAGGTTCTGGGCCATCCAGTCTCACCATCCAGCTTCGACGACACAGTAACCCCCCTTCGACCCTTCCCTCCCGTGAGGTATCCCCTATGCGTCCCAGAGAGAGTAATCCAACCATCCCGGAGATGCTGTTTACGACCCCAACGGATTCCGACGACTCTGAGACGCCACGAGCACGCCATGACGACGCAGAACACCGCAAAATTTCACAACATTTGGGACGACTTCCCATACCAGATATCCTTCCAACAGACATCACACCCTTGCTGTCCAATGTCAGCTTACCCAGCTACATGATATCTGGTCGAAATTCTTCTGACAACAGCCTCGAGGTGGCGCGCCTAGAGCCTCGACGTTCCAAGTCTCTAAGTAGGCGCTTCCGCCTAGCGATGCACAGCAGCATTGACACGGCGAAAACTGCGGCCAAGCCTGGCTTTTGGCAGGACCTATTCTCCCGCACGGTCGCGTCCATACCAGCAGTCTTCCTGGGCTTACTGCTCAATATCCTCGACGGCGTTTCGTATGGTATGATCATGTTCCCTGCCGGAAAGATATTCGAGGGGTTTGGGCCGATGGGGGTGTCCTTATTCTTTGTGACGTACGTTTCCCCTTTTTCGATTAGGCGGTCCCTCGCTGACGCCATTCATTACTCATAGGACCATTATTGCGCAACTGGTGTTCACTTTCGGTGGGAGTGCCTTCCCGGGTGGTAATGGAAGTATGATGATCGAAGTTGTGGTAAGTGTTCAGCTGACCATCAGAGACCCCTTACAAAGCCATTATCCCACCAATCTCCAGCCCTTCTTCAACATTATGGCGAACCAAATCATCCAAATCGTAGGGGAAGACAACCCTCAAAGTGTTATCGCTACCACTCTAGCCGCTTTCTCTTTCTCCGCCATTCTGACAGGCATCACGTTCTTTATCATGGGCAAATTCCAAATGGGTGCTCTTATTGGTTTCTTTCCACGGCATATATTGGTCGGATGCATAGGGGGAGTGGTGAGCATCAATATCCTTGTTTCTTTGATTACCGTACCTAACGAATCCGACTAGGGATGGTTCCTGATAGAGACTGGGTCAGTTCTTCGGACATCTGGGTTCCAACGTTTTTAACTTTGACTTCCTGATTCAGATTTGAGGTCGCCGCAGGGATGAATGAAGAAAGTGGATTCGAATACAATATGAAGACGCTCAACTTCCTATTCAGCGACCAGCGAATCATGGGACTCTGGATGTCCGCACTGGCACTGGCTGTAATCCTAAGAATTATCACCGAAAAGTATCAACATCAACTCATCTTCCCTATCTGTGAGTTCTGCCAACCCCTGTGGAGTAATCGTACTGAAAGCGCGTTCAAAAGATTTCTTATGTATTCCCGCCATCTTCTACATCGTGATCGCCGCTGGTCATTTTGACCTTCAACATCTACGGGAAATGGGGTGGCTCTTTGATGTTGGCACCGCACACGAACCCTGGTGGAAGATCTATACTTACTGGGGTATGAGTTTCATTGCATCTCCTGTGATAAGCTTACATTAGTTGCAGACCTAAGAAAGGTCAATTATCTCGCTCTTTTAAAAATCATGCCTACGCAGCTCGCTCTCCTTTTCTTCAATATCTGTACGTCAAGAATCCTTGTTCACAGAGCGCCACCTTCTAATACTATGACTTTTAGTACACCCTCCTTTGAATGTACCGGCTCTATGTACGTCATTACTGTTTGTTTCTGGTTTGCATTTCTCATACCTCCCCAGCTGTCTCGCTCGACCAAGAAATCAATCTTAATAAAGAACTGGTTGCACATGGTTATTCTAACGTACTCGCTGGTCTCTTTGGTACAATCCTTTCACTACAAACGTCGCTTGTACTCACCTTTCGTGTCTTTACAGGAACGTCGCCTAATTATCTAGTTTATGTCAACACAGTTTTATTCTATCGTGTCGGAGGCACAACCCGTCTCGCCGGTTTTTTACTTGCGTGTGCTACCGCAGGCATCATGCTTGCGGGGACTACGCCCATCGGATACCTGCCGGTCATGGTCGTCGGCGCACTCATCTTTGTACTCGGTATCGATCTCGTTCGCGAAGCTCTTTGGGATACACGTCATCGTGTAAGCAAAACAGAATATGTCACCATCCTTAGTATTATTATCTGCATGACCGTTTTCGATTTTGTTATTGGGGTTCTTTTTGGTCTTGTATTAGCATGTGAGTTGGTCTCACATTCCGATCTGGACACCGTATTGACCTCCTTTGTGAAACAGGTTTCTTCTTTGTCGTACAGAACTCGCAGAATCGGAGTATACGCGCATTGTATACAGGCGATTCCGCGATGTCTACAGTTAGACGTCCATCAGCACATAGAAAATACCTACAAGAAGTGGGAAGACAGACCGCCATCATGAAATTACAATGTAAGGAGAAGCTTTGCCTCTGTACACGGTCGTGCTTGGATTCACCTTTCCCATCAGCATATCTATTTTTTGGTACGATAACCTATGTCGAAGAAGCAGCCAAAGAATTCCTGGATGCGGCAAGATGGACCCACAATCCAATTCGATTCCTCGTAGTCGACTTCTCTTTGGTGCTCGGGGTCGACCTTTCCGCATCCGAAGCCTTTGTGCGACTACAGCGCGTCCTCGAAAGCAAAAGCGTCACACTTGTCATTTGTGGATTCCAGATGGATTCGCCAATCGGTCGTGCTTTGAAGAGCGTCGACCTATTTGACGGCCCGAATGTCGAAGTATTCTCTGACATCAACGACGCAATGGAATGGACAGAAAATGTCTATCTGAAAGCATGGTTTGATTCTATCAGAGAAGAGCACAAGGTACCGGAAGCTAAACCTATTTGTGTGTAGCTTCCACTGCAACCTCGCAGTTTTTCTATCACTAACCAACTGTATAGCTCTTCCGGGACGTGCTAAGCTCGCATTCACCATGGGAGAATCTTGGCAACAATCGCCGCGACGATCGCATATTCACAGTGTGGCAGGTCGTGTGCTACGTCCTTTCCTGCAAGAGAGTGAAGACGGAGAACTAGCGAGTCCTACCGATCTGCCCGAACCAGCGACCACTCTGATGAAGACGTTTTCGGGATACGACTCCGATTTGACTCCAACTTTTTTCCTACCCATCCTCAGATACTTCACCCGCGTCCAAGTCCGAGAAGGCATAGAACTATGGAGGCGAGGAGACAAATCAGATGGGCTATACGTCGTCGAATCTGGAGTGCTGAGAGCAATTTACGATTGGGATCACGCCGATATAGTCACAGAGTCTATGGTCCCTGGAACACTTGCAGGCGAGCTCTCCAGTCTAGCCAACATGCCGCGAAATGCTACAGTCGTCGTCGAAAAAGCTAGCGTTCTTTGGAAGTTGACAAGGGCGAGCTGGGCCCAATTCAAAGAAGAACAGCCGGGACTTGCACACCATTTCGTAGAACTTGTGCTTAAAGGTATGTTGCTCCTCTTGTATGTGCTTGCTGTTATTTACCCCTTTGCGTAGTTGCGAAGAACGACTATGACGTGTTAATATCTGCGTGCTCTCGTCGCTAATGTCGAAGCCATTCCTATCTTCCATGTTTCTCTCTTTATGTAGAAGTCATCCCTTTTGTTCCACACTCCCTGTTTTATGTAGAAGTCACTCCTTTCTTCCACACTTTCTTTTTTTATCCAGTGTTCTCAACTGCTACAGAATAACTGTACATGGTCAAGGGAAACAATACACACGACAGCTTGGTATGCCAAAGGATTTATATCTTATTGCGTTTTCGAGGACCTAAAATACTCATTCGTCCATGACTTGACCCTGAGCTTGTTGTTGGTGAACTGAGAAGATTCGACATTGGCAACAAAAGCTGTTGAGGTCCACTCCGCTTCATACGATCAGTCGTGTGGACCCGCGATAACCCTTTGGCCATTGTGAGAGCGACATCCCCTATGAGTAAAACCGGCGTGTCTTGTATTCGCTCGATATCTCTTAAGACACGACGAAATTGTAGGTCCCACCACTCTCCAGAGTATTCTTGAACAAGATCATCGGCTAGGTCCTCCACATCACCAGGGCCTTTGGGGAGCAGTTGGCCTGATGCCAAAACGGCGATGACTGATGGCATACCCACGTCTTCGGGGTGATAGGGAGAGGGCTCCCTTACGATAAAAGGGAAACTGAGTGCACGAGTTGTGTATTCGTACGACCGGTTGAACGCTGAGAGCCATTTCACCTTGGCGTCCCTCACCTGTTCGATGGTATTGAGGCCGATATGAGCGCCACTAGGCGCAGGTAAAGTAAAATACACTGATATGACGGATGGTTGCACCCCGGTGCCTGTGGATGGACTTCTCGGATCTATTGGGAGAATATCCACTTGAAGCAAGTGTTCATAATCTAAATCACTCATTAATATCGCAAATAATACATCTGGTGCACTCACCTAGTTTCTCAGACACATCGGAGACTCCGACTATACGGCTCAAACCACACGATTGGACAAGTGACATGTTTTCGGTTGGGACTTGTGATCGACTTTGCAAGAGACCACCTTTTCCTGCCTGAGAAACGAAAATGGCCATGTCCGTGAAGACAAACACGTAGATGGGTATTTCCCTTGCACCTTTCCGACGAGTTCCTTTAGATAACTGAGTCCCTCGAGGTAGGTTTGGAGACGAACGTCCATAGGAGGGATATACCACGGTACTTCTGGGAAATTGTGGCCTGGTGATAGATTCAAGCCGAGCAACAGATTCGGCATCGGACGAAAGGGTCATAGAGGAATTCGGGGATGAGTTCCCTTCAGAAGAATGAGACACCTCTGAAAATGCCTCTGAATTTCTCCATGTCGGTTCTTGTCGTTGGATGTGGCCCTGCCTTGTTGGTATGAAAGCTCTATTCGGGGCAGGTGATAGGGATGGAGATGTAAACTTCGAAGAAGTCGAAACAATGGGTGTTATCTCCGATGATGCAGGAGACCAAGAAGTCCCCAGTTGAGGCGAATGTATCCGACTAACCGACTTAGAGGAGGGCTGAGCATCAAGTAATTGTTTTTCCTTTTCCGATATCGCTACCTTTCTCAGAAGTCCTTGGGAGACCAGTCTCCGCTCCCTGTGTGCCAGTTGAAACTGTGTCGGAAAATTATCGATCCGGCTGGCTAATTCTACCATATATCGGTACTCCTCTTCTCGGGCTTTTACCTCCTGTATCACCTTAATTACCAAGTCTGTTGAGTAGTAGAGAGAGAAGGCGGAAAGGTGATCAACATGGGATCGTGGCGTCAGCTCCCAGATTTGCTGTAAATGATGAATATCCGGACCGAATACGAAACTGCAGTACAGACCTTAAAAAATAACGGATATTTGGTCAGTCGTTGCATGGGCTTCAAGAGAAGACTGGAAATCCCCATGCTCCCACTGGCTTCTTGAGCGCTCTGATTCCTTAGAAAGTCACCAAGCGTACTATCTGGATCACGGATAATTTTATCAAACTCCTTCATACTCTCATCCAAATAAACGAGATATGGTTGGTGGACTTCCAGACGAGGGACAAAAGGACGGACAACATCCGCGAACCTCAGCATCAACGGAAATTGAGATGCCCTTCCTGATTGAAGTGCCAGTGATAGCTGAGAATGAACGGCTACGATTGCGTCCAGAGCGCTGAGGAGATTCACACATACAGGAGGTAGCTCGGTAACCCAATGACCTAAGGGAATGAGCTTAGGTAGGATCGTGCAGCATCATTATAACTTACCACGACTTCGAAGGGGTTCGACAAAGAGCTGGAGAATGACCTTCAGTGACCTCACGAAATCTGATTCGGTCTCGCAGAGCTCAAACAATACGTCTTGCCTCTTCATTTCTGAAATGCCATAGCGATCAAGTAAAGACTGGTAGGCTGATGGGGAGATTGTTTTCCGCCATGTACGGGGCATGCTTTCGCTATCGTAGTCCTTGGTCCCATCAGACACTTGTGTTTGACTAGGTGTATGTTGAATGACGACCGACTCATTCGGATGTTCTGTTGCTGATTTTGGTTTTCTTGGTGTTTCTCCTTCGACCTGCAATCTATCCTCGAGCTGGTTAAACATCTGCTGGGCATTTTCGCTCAGGGGCTTCATATTCTCGCTCTCAGACCAAGTAATGCCAGCACTGTCACTCCTTTCGTCCCCATATTCAGGTTGATTATCTTCTTGTGTTGCTCGTATCGGGCCATCTTTGCCTTCATCATATACCCATGTGTTCCTACGAATGTCGGCCTTCGAAACCCTTCGGTTAAATACAGGTTTGAGAGCTTTATCGTCTAGTAGTCTTTTGGACCTTTTGTGGGGAAGTTTTCTCTCTGAAGGATTGTGGCCTTGCTCACTTAAAGCCTCTTGGTTTGGGGACGTCGGTGAACGTTGATTCGTTGTAGGCGTGCGCTCCGCGTTAGGAGGGGCAGGAATTCGAACTTCTGCATGATCTGAAGTTTTATTGGATGTCGCAAGCTTCTGCCGTGCTTGAGCGAAACCGGCGTTGTGAGTGGAGTTTCGCCAGTCCGGGTGTTGAGCTTGCCATGTAAGCGGAGATCCCTTGAAGCGTAAGTCGATATTTGGTTGATCCGACGTAGTTGAGGCGCTTGTTTCTTCTTCTTTAGGGAACGAAAGTCCTAAACCAAGCCCGTTGAGAAGCGCGTCCCTTCTTTTGATCGCTTGGGCTTTCTGAAGATAGATTTCCGCTTCGTCCAGGAGGGGGGAGCGCTGTGCACCATACTCATGATCCACATAGTTCGAAGCTTCAGACAGCGCTTCAACATCCGAGTCAGTTGGGTGAGAGGAAGCTGTTACAGCGACGTAGGTCAGGGAGTCGTCGTTTCTATGTAACTTGTTGGGATCTGTCCCATTAACACGCTTCTCGTGAGGTCGTGATACCTGAGGGGGGATAGAGGCTATTTCAGCGATGGTATTAAATACTGGAGTTCGTGTTCTCGATAGCATATAGGGCCCCGATGGACCACTCTTCGTATCCGCAGCATCGACGGGTAAAGAACTCGGGTGCGTGGGTCCCGTATGAACGCGAGTATTGCGATACTGAGATACA
>WSTP01000549.1:0-11593 GCA_019627735.1 Serendipita sp. 400
TGAGAACGACACACCCCAGGAACAAGTGTCCAAATTCACTCAATGTGAGTCGTATTGGAGGGGTGGGACCCATTCTGGGAAGTTATGGATATTATGTCGAGATAAAAGTTCCTGATTCGCGCTGTCTCTGGTCGTCGCGGAGTCGTAAGGCGGTGCGTGGTCCCCGACCTAAACCGTTAGGTTTAGAGAGGGTATTTGCAGAGCCCAAAGTCGCCTTTGCCCTATGAGTAGTTCGGCCGCCGCTTCCCTTTGTCGTCGCCACCACTGTTCCATTCGCCTTGTAATCTTTTACGTTTAGCCAAATTGAACTCCTCCATGTCTGTTGCGCCCCCTCTTTTACTCGTTCAGCGTTGGTATCTTCATTCTCGGTTTTGGTTTTGGGCTGTTGGGGCTGCTTCGCTCACCTTTGCCCTCATTTTTCCTGCCTTCCCTTGTAACACTCTCGCTTTCCATTTATTTAGATCCTACCTCCCTCGAGCGTTCTCTCGACCCCTGTGGTGTGCTATCCCCATCGCTCATCGCAAATCCTGTTCCCAATGACTACCTTTGTCATAATATAGTTTCTTCGTCGTTCTCAGCGCGACACCTTCGCTTTAAGGCGTCCTCCCGTGATGGTCTCTATAAGCTACTGAAAACCTTGAGCATGGGCCACTTGCGTTCCTGGCCTTCCCTCTACCATTACAACCCTTCGGGACCCCGAAACTGTAAATCATCCTACCTAAACCCTCTCTTGAGTAGCTTTCTCGATCGCATTGTCCGCCTGGATGCCATGAGCAAAGATGAGCTTATCGCTCTTGCACAGGTTATACCCGGACAATCCTTACCAACGTCACTGGCTGATCTTCAGTACTTCCATCTTTGTGCGGAGTACCCTTCGAACTTTCTCAAGTGTCTCCTCTATGTTAAAGATCTAAACTATAAAGCCTCCCGTATGAAGGAGCGTGCTTCCGCAGCACTTTCTACCTCCAATGCTCCTCAGATTGAGGCACGACAATCCGTTATAGACTCTTGGCCGCAGGTGATTGACGAAAACCTCATTCTCCGACGCTGTGAGGAATACATTTCTGCGACTACAATCACTGTCCCTCGTCCTTGTGTTTGCTGCGGACGATCCTTTTTTTCTGATTCCCTCTCGGATGCCTTCACTTTCTCGTTTGAACAAAATTGCATAGATGAGCTTCATCCCTTGTCTATACTTCGTGCGGATCCTCACCTTGCCAGTGAGTTTACCGCTCCGTTTACCTCCTTATGTCCCATCCTCGATGGGCTCATGCTTTATCATATTTATGTTGTCGTTTCTTCTATCAATCGTATACTGGTACTTCAACTATGTCACGATTGCAACAAAAGCCTTTCTTCTCATTCTGTCCCTAAATATTCTCTCCGCAACGATCTCTATCGTGGCACACTCCCCGCAGACTTGCAGGACATTACTTGGATTGAAGAGAAGGTTTGTGCACTCCATCGCGTTTCAGCAGATGTAGCACGACTCTTCAATGCGGAACATGATGAAAGCCTCCCTTATCGACTCGTGGGCAATACGTGTGCGTACCCCACTAATATACTCTCTACTGCGCGCATTTTACCTCGCACACCTGCTGATGTGAACGGTAGCCTCACCGTTGTCTTTGTAGGTGCCTCCTTTAAAGCAGAAAAATTGCCTCCTATGTTTCGCGTTCGGCGACGTATAATTGCACGTCTACTCAGCTTTCTCGCCATGCACAATCCACTCTATTCACAAATTCCAATCAGCGAGGAACTTCTCAACCTATATCCCGAAGATGGTGTGTTACCTCTTCTCGAAGAATCGGTTGTTTTGTCTCCAAACGACCGCTCTTCCGATGTTCTTGCACAGGAGACTGCTTCCTTTGAGGCTCATCCCGCTACTACAGCCAATGGGATCGAGGGAGACACGCCAAATAACTCACATCCAGGCACCAGTGATGTTATCGAAAGCACTGGTGTCATCGATTTCGATGGCACAACTTTCTCTGGTCATTCGGCAACTGCAGCTGCTTTATACAATCTGGTCCGCCCACGCCATGAAGGGGAAAAGGCCGACCTCATTATGCCACATGGTTCTGGATTTGTGAAGGAGTATGATAATCCTTCACTTCTACCGGGTATGTTCCCCACCCTGTTTCCATACGGCACTGGAGCGCTAGAGGCAGACCGCCAACCCCCGATTTCCTTTCAAGACCATTCAAATTATCTTTTATCGCTTCATAATCCCGAGTTCAAGCACCATCGTCTTTTTATGTTCGTGGTCCTTGGGATCATGAAGCGACGTCGTGGCCATTTATTTACATCGTTTGCTGTTAAGAAGCCAGGCTTTCGTAGGATTGCCTTCGATATGGCCAGCATCAGCGCCGATGTGCTCAAATCAACGGCTGCGCACCTGGAGAACAATCGGCAGCTTGCAGACCTATCGCCTGAACAGCAAAAGGCCTACGATTGTGTCAAGCAGCTGAACGTTGTCACTTCCCATATTCCTGGCTCTCCCGCTGCCAAACTAGTCGATCGATCGGCTATCATGGCGTACTACGGACTGTTTGGTCTTCAGCACATCTTCCTTACTATGAATTATCCGGCAGTCCACTCACCCATTTTCCAAGTATTTGTGGGCAACGAAGAGGTCGACTTGGCCGCGCAGTTCCCCAAAATGCCATTTCCAAAAGAGAAGGCACTTCGGCTGGCGAAGAATCCAGTAGCCGCTGCAGACTTCTTCATTTTCTGTATGCGCATGTTCTTCAAGCACTTGCTTGGCTACGACATGGTCAGCGGTGAATCACAAGGTGGTATTCTCGGTCACCTGCAAGCACACTACGGTAAGGCCGAATGCACTCTCCGTGGTGTTCTACATGGACACCATAGCATATGGCTACTGGGTGGGCTGAATCCAACCGATGTTCATCAGCGGTTGGAGACGGATCCCGATTTCAAAGCCCGGTTCTTTGCCTTCTGGGAACAAGTCATCATGCATGAAAAACCAATCCCAGACTATGAACCTCCGACCGGCTTTGAACCACGTTCGGAGCGTCCGTTACCCCTCCGAGGGAAGGACCGCAAGGCTGACTTCGATGAAGATGTCAGCGCATGTGCCGAATTTCTTCAGCGCCACGAATGTAATGAGGTATGCTGGAAATATAAGAATGTATCTCACTTACCACGCTCTGAACGCCCATGTCGCTTCCTCTATCCACATGGGATCGTGACAGATTCTCACTATGATGCTGAAACCAAGTCAGTAATGCTGAAATGCAATGACCCTACAATCAATTACTTTAATCCATACATTCTTGCAATGTGCCGTCATAACCATGACATCAAATGCGTGTTGTCTGGTAAGAGTGCCAAGGCTAGTATGTTTTACATTACAAACTATATCACAAAAGATGATATTCATACGCACCATATTCTGAGCTTGATGTCGTCTACCATTGCTCATATGAGAGAGGATGAGAACGCCTCACCAATCGACCGGGCCAAGGCTCGTCTTCAGCGATGGGTATCTCAGTTGTCCCGTGCACGGGAGATACATGCTCAACAAGCCGTGTTATATATACGCGGTCATAACGACTCCTTTTATTCCCATGAAACTATTCCTATGCTGTCACGGAATCTCTTAGCATATGTGAAACGGGTTACCCCCGACAACTGTGTTTCCTCACCTTTCGATATTGAGGATCCCAATACCACTTCCAGATCTCCACATGTGCAAAATGGCACAATTAGTATTGACGAGTTGGATGATGGATCCGACTCTGAGAATGACGATTCTGAGACCGCTGAAGAGCCCTCTGTCCCAATTTACCGCAGTGAGGACGGCCTGTTGTACCAAGCTCCTACACAGGTTGATGACTACCTCCATCGCGACCAAAGTCTACATGCTATCAGTTTCTATGAATTTGTCTGTTGTTTTCGAAAAGAGTCGAAGAAAAACTCAACTTCCCAGCGGCTGGGCACCTTGCCTCGCTTCAACCTTTTGGGACCACATTCCCAAGCTTCTTCGATGTTGCTTGTCCAGCATCAGGATCCCTCGTTGCCATGGCATATGTGGAAAAAACCCCCACGCCTCGTTGGAATGAAGGTGCCACGTCGAAACAGTCCTGATTATCATGTATTCATGATAGCACACTTTAAACCATTTTCTGCTCTTCTACCGCTGAAGCTCAAGGACGAGAGCTATGTTGAAGCTTTCGATGCATTTGACTTCTCTCCCTTTGCACGTCGCATCATGAAGAACTGGGAGGAAATCCATGAATGTGAGGATCAGCGAGATGCAGAGCGTATGCGAAGGAAGCAGAGGGAAGCAAAATCAAATGAGGAAGTTAACAGTAAACTTACTGACACTTCTATTCTTGACTTTATCGAAGGGGAAGGACCTCTGGTGGATATCGATTCTCCATCACTAATACCACCCAATAAGCTCCTTCGAGTTGCAGACTTGTTGAAAACGGGTGGTTGGTTTCAAGGTGATGGCGAGTTGCTTTCCGGGGAATCTGATATTCCTCCTGTGGAGCTTTTTCCAAGTACAACCCCTGACAAGGCATGTGCTAAACGCTGGGATTTGTCACTAAAATTGCAAGAGTCCAATATACGACATCAGCGTCTGAATTGTGGAACTGCACCCACCCAGTTGGAGTATACAGAACCGCAGCTGATACCAGAGACCCTCCGAGGGTGTGATATTCTTCCTTCTTTCTCAACTGATACCCAACCAGAACCTCCACCGACCATTGCTATGCCAAAGGATGCTCCTGTACAAACTGCAGATGCATTGATACACAGTTTAGGCAAGGCTGCTACGCTTAATAAGCAACAGTGGTTAGCATATCTCATTGTCGCAAGAAAATTTGTTGAGAATGAGGAGATGTTTCGCCAAAACAAAGTGCCAAATGCCCCATTGAGGCTATTGCTCACTGGTCCTGGTGGAACTGGAAAAAGCCACGTCGTACAGACGTTGAAAAGACTAATGGCCCATTATGGGGCTGAGCATAAGCTTCGTTTGCTTGCTCCTACTGGAAGCGCAGCTCAGGGGATAGATGCCTCTACCATTCATAAGAGCCTGGGCATTCAAGTCAAAAGAAGACAGAATGCAAAGGGTACGAACCTGGAGGATTATGTTGGACGCATATCCAAGAACAAAATGTTCGAGCTGGAAACCGACTGGAAAGATGCCGAGTACCTCTTTTGTGATGAAATGTCCATGATCGGAGCTGATTTATTGGCACAAATCGACCAAGTTCTTCGTCTAATAAAGGGGAATGATTCCTGGTTTGGTGGCGTCAACGTGATATTTGCAGGGGACTTTGCACAGTACAGACCTGTAGGGGCACAAGCTCTCTATGAACCCATTACGGTCCGTAGTGGCTCGAAGACTATGAAGGATCTGATGAATCGCCTGGGTCGAATGGCCTGGAAGTCCATTAATTCTGTTGTCGAGTTACGCGAACAGATGCGTATGCATTCCGATCCTGAATATGGTGCAGCTGTGGGTAGATTGCGCTTGCGACAGTGTACAGAAGACGACATTGTCCTCTTTAATTCTCGGGTGCTACGATCGCATCGTAATCTGGATGGGGTTTCCATATCACCCACGGAAAGCTTACAAGCAACCATGATTGTTGCAGATAACAAGTTGCGAATCTTTTTAAACACCCTCAAGGCGAAGGCACTATTTCATCCCACCAAGTTGGTGATGTGTGCCGCACGCGATATGAATGCAGATGGTAGTCCTCTCAAAGATGCCGAACAAATTGCTCATATCACACATGATTTTGCTTCGGTGATGACGCAAGGTGCATTGCCAAGTATGATCCCGCTTGCAGTCGGGATGAAGGTTGTTCTCCGCAAACGCAACATTTCACCTGAGCTCAAGATCTCGAATGGTTCAGCCGGAATAGTTCGCGCTCTCTTCAATTCACAATATGGACAATACACTTGTGCCGATGGTGCCATTGTCTACTTTCCATCCAGTCCGATCCAACTTCCCAATCTTCCCGAAGGTTGCATCTTTATTCAGCCTGTTTCCACTTCATACCACACACTTCATAATGGTACCAAGAGAATCTTTCGCCGGAGACAAATTCCTATCGAGCCCGCATTCACAGTCACGGGCCATTTTGCCCAAGGCAAGACACTCCCCGTCGTTGTTGCCGATCTCAAGCAACCAGATCCTGCTGCGACATATGTCATTGCTTCTCGAGCGACTTCTCGTAATGGTATATTCTTAACCGAGAAGGTCTCTCTTAAAGATCTGAACCGATCACTACCCAGATCCCTCAAGAAAGAGCTCGAACGCCTTGAAACTATCGAGCATAATACAGCGGTACTCAATGGCTTTCTTGATGGACCTCTTTGGCCTATTAAGGATGAAGAACAAGTGGATGCGAACAATCCTCTCCGTGCCAAACTGAACTGGGATGTTGTGGGGTCCACAAAAACAAGGACAAAGTCGCATAAGAAAGGTATTTGTTCCTTGTCCCATGTTTAAGTCTCTAATGATCTTTGTAGGTACTCAGTCGGTTCCTGCTAATCTCTCGTCAACAATGCGGTTGGACATCTATCCCCACCCGTATCTCTGTTGGGACTCCCGGAACTACTCTTGTGCATACGATTCGATCATAACTCCTCTTTATGCTATATGGCACATGGCTCCACTATCCTGGAAACAACAACTGGCTTCAGAGTCCCCACGTCTCCGTCCTCAATGAAGCGTTCTCTCAATTCTCTCGAGACGCGCATAGAGACATGGAGCAGTTGCATGAGACCCGAGAGTCTGTTCGTGATACCTTGAGCTCCATTTATCCCACGATATTCCCTCGCACTGGTGCCTGTCAAGCACCAATGGACGCGTTGCTAAGTCATCTAGGTCTCCTAAACGTAGTTCAGTACTGCGTGATACATCAATGTGATAATATGCGTACTGTGACACGTTTAGGATTACGGACTATCTTCCTGGACGACTCGGCCAGGTGTTTAGGCGGCTCCCCACAACCACTCACAACGGTTGAAGACTGGTTCCATGCACAGTTATCAACGGCACTTGACGAAGAATCGTCCTGTGCTACTTGTTGTCAACCACTTCGCTCGACCCAGCAATACAAAGTGATAAATGCACCACCTCTCCTGGTCGTGGAAAACAGCTTGGCACGTGGTATATCCACCAAGCTTGTGCCTGGTTGCTCTATCGAACTCAGGTCTCAAGACCCGGAAGGCCGAAAGACGTATACGCTGCGGGGCGTCTTATATCATGGAAGTGCACATTATACAGCTCGCATATTCCTTCCTCCTGCATATCCTACGCAAGCGAATCCATATGTCATGTGGAATTACGATGGTATGACGGGTGCTCCTTCGTTGGAAGGTACTTTCGATGCATCATCCGAGCAACTCCTAACATGCAAGCAGCGGAGCGCTATTTACTTTCTGTATAGATTGGAAGCGCCTTGACATGCGATGCATTTTCTACTGTTATTCTGTCTGTTGTTCATGCCTCTCGAGCCACCACCTCCTTTTCCTCTCTCTCGTCCTCGTCCTCGTCCTCGACCCCCCCCCCCCCCCTCCCCTTCTTTCCTCTCTCTTTCCACCGTTTCTTTCGTCTTGTAATCTGCTTATTGTTCCATCCCTTTTCTGGTCTCCTTCCATCCTCCAGTGCGCCTTTACCCTGCTCTTTTAGAGCTACGATTCTGCAAGCCGTGTCTGAGACACTGGAGTTTTCTCCCTTTATTCTGGGGAGTCGGCAATCGTGACATTCAATATCTCTATATTGTAGGTCTGATACTCTCTTTAGGTTTCGAACTCCTGATGGTGACCCACAGTTCTTCGCCATTAATGCGCCTTTTAGCCTAGCCGCCCAGGCCACACTGTTTTCGTCGGATCTCGTCCTGCCGATCGAACTAGACATAATCCGCGACGCAGTGCAGACGTCTTCCAAAGGCGTGGCTTTACCGTCGGCCCTCAAGAATCGCTCAGACCTCTTTCTTACAAGTTCCACCGCTGTCAAAGCCCGTGTCCATATTCTTTCAACAATAAGTTACCCTCAAACCTCGTCTCCTTGAAAGCGCCCGGTCCCAACAGTCCTTGTCAAGGACGATTTTCTCCACAAAGGATGCTTAATCGGCTTTTGTGATCAAAATCCTTGCATCAATCGCGTTTATGGGTCGCGGATGGCGATTCCTCTCGTTTCTCTGCCTATAAAACCCCGTCGTTTGAACGGTCGAAGACGAAAGCCCACAGTCCATCTGTCTGTTGCTTCCTCTTCTCTACCATCAGCTGCTTTCAGGATCTCTCTCACGCTTCCTTTCATATTTCATCATCTCTCCTAACACTTCACTGTTGCCGTCGTGACCGCCTTTACCATGTCGGACAGGTTGACGATTCGTGATCTCATCCGCCGCGTCGACAGCGACGACGATGCTGCCGCTTTCATCAAGGAGTACGCTACAAAGGATGCAAACGGTCTCTCTTCCATTCCTGCCGATATTTTCGACGTCAAGGTGTCGGGTTCTGATATCCGCATTGTATACGGGAGGAAGTATCCACACAAAAACAAGAAGGCAGGGAATCTTGCTCAGTTCTCTTTTTACCTTCGTATCGGAGAGTTTGCGAGTAGATTCAACCCCTTCACGCAGGATCCGAAACAAGATTTGGAGATACCGGTACGTCTGATACCCTGCTGATCATGATCCGCTACGATAATTAACATATTCATTCACATACAGGTCAACGTCAACAAACTCGGAGTCCTCAAGACGACCATTGGCGCCGGGTCGATCGATGTAAAGGATACAAATATCCAGTATATTTTGCAAGATCAGCTATTCGCGATATCTATGATCACCGATATGCTTTCTTCCATTCATGGAAACCAAAAGGTGAAGTCTTCTCACGTTCTTTAGGGCTCAGGACTGACCGTGCCTATCAGCCTTTGTCTCGTCAACTCCTCTATCGCGAGAGGGGTGTAGATACTGAGCAGAAGGACTATTTTATTGTCCAAATGCCGCCTTTAATGGTAGGTAGTTTGCCTAGTCTATCGTTCCACCCATTATTGACCAACAACTTCTTCCGAATGTAGATTAATCGCAACACGAGTAGCCTTTCGAACTCCGAATCTCCTAGGAAGAGGGGCGAAAGGGCTCCTGCTCCCAAGCCCGTTGTCGTTGTACTCGATGAGATTCCAACAAAAGCCAGTATGTACTCTTGCTGTACTCTCTTACTCGTATGATTGACGTGTCTCAGGTGCGCCTGGGACCCTCTATCCTCCAGGTGCTGTTCCGTGGTACGATGCTGCCAACTTCACTGGCGATATCACGCAACTGCGTGTCAAACAGCCGTCGATTTTCTATAAAAACGGACTCGCCGTTTTGCCTGCTCATCTGCCAAACGTTCTGACCCCCGGAACAATCGTCAAAATTGTTCTTACTTTTGGGGCGTGGGTGACTTTACACAAAATAGTACGTTTTCAATCACGATACTTATCTGTTTCATGGATTTTTATTCGATATACAGTCTCCAAACATCAAGCTGCAATCCCTGACTATCCTCGGTGAACTCGACGAGGAGAACCCCTCCGAGGATGATGGAAGCGATAATGACACTCATACTCGGCTTGACAATGAGAACGACTCCAATCAAGACGGCGCAGAGGACAATAGCAACTCAGCCAGCGCTCCGGATGTTAAATCGAACACGACATCCGATAAACCAAAGGATGCGGAAGACGCAGTTCCCCAGTCCCTTCGTGAGTACTCGGAATCTCTGACATCGGCATCGTACTTTTCTAACGCTAAATCTGAAGGCGAAGGTGAAACTGCACACAAACCCAGTGGTTCGAACGCGCATATCACGGAGCTCTACTCTGACGACGAGATCTTGAAGATCCACCCGGACACTGCACCGAGTCGAAAGAGGTCAAACAAGGCACCGACGGACGCGACGGCTTCGAAGAAGAAGCGTACGAGGAGGTAGGAGTTATCGGGCTCTGCTCTATATGCAATTTGAAATTAGCTACGTGAAGTGTATATCCTTTAGTTATGACGTCTACAGAGGTTCTTTACATTTTATGAC
The DNA here is from genome assembly GCA_019627735.1 of Serendipita sp. 400. NCBI lineage: Eukaryota > Fungi > Basidiomycota > Agaricomycetes > Sebacinales > Serendipitaceae > Serendipita > Serendipita sp. 400. The sequence goes on from WSTP01000549.1 coordinate 10,072, forward strand.
TTTATTTGCCCGAGGTGTCGACTGGTGTGAGTCGTTTAGGTCGGGGATTGAGGCGCTTGCGCCTCGCCTAGAAACATTGTGGTGGTATCCAAGTTGACTGTTGGCTCTATTCTGCTTACTGCCGCGTCCTGCCTGGCCATGGTCATTTCGATTTCTTTGGCCACCACCTGGGAAATGAAATATCCAGCCTTGTTTAGGAGCACCGATAGAATATGTGGGTCTAGTAGGATGGAAGGCCGGGTCAAAATTGGTAGTTCGACGCATCGTAGAACCATGTGTGGCAAGCATAAGTCGAAGTTTTGACATAAAGGTACCTGGTCTAGTCGAATTGGTGGCGTTCGTTATCGTAAAGGTCTTCGGTAACTTTCAATGAACCAGTTTATCGAGCCTTTGATGCAGTAAGTGAAATCACTGAGATATACAGCATCTAAATATTATACATGACACAAATCATCATAAAAAGTACAGACTCCGAGCAAAGGATCTGAAGCACTAGTACCTTGCTAGGGACCAGGTATGAGTATTTGCGGGCAACGAGTTTATAGTCCCATCGAATGAATCGAAGATCCCACCGTCGACTCCACACAGGGATGGTCACCTGAACACATGGAGTAGCGAGCCTGCTCACTGAGTATCCCACGGCTCTTCTTCCTCCCCTGTGCCAAAGGCAGGCATCTCCTGTCTCCGTCTGATCATTTCGTCTAAATTGATGGTACATTGGTGGATAATGTTTTCGATTGCCTCCAGTGTCGCATCCGGTCCCCCTGGTATGAACGGTTTGAATTGTCTGACGTGTTCTTCGATCAAGACGTGCACTCTCCCTTTAGTAGCAGACTCTGAATAGGCTCTGAAGGCGAGCTTGATCAACCGTCGTGTGGTTGGATACGTCCCGTTGGTTGCATTGACCAGCCAAAAGATGTTTTGCATGACGAGGGTTAGGTCGATGATGTACGCCATAAGGTGCTCCAAGTTACTGCGCCTGTATGTATGTTAATCAAGAAATCCTTTGATGAGAAAACAAAATCGAAATGTGACTTGGAGTGGAGATTAACTCACGAAGCTCGATAGACGTCATATGCCCATTTAGCGAGAACGAAGGCACCGACGATAGGTATGACAATGGGAGCTGCAGGGCCAGACAGAGCGCCGACAATAGCAGCTACTGCTGCCAGGATGGGGACACCAGCGGCACTATTCCTCCATTTCAGTGCGAATCAACGGGCCAAAAAAGAATATAACGTACAGACCCTTGTTCGGACTAGTAGGAACATTGCCTTGAACACTTTTGTCGACCAGATTGGACATCAGTGCTTTAAACTCCTTCGATTTGAGATTCTTTCCGTCGGTTAGATCGTCGTATTGTTAGTTTGAAATAGAGCCGTACTAGGTTTGGGTCGGCAAGTCTCCATACTTCGATGATGTCCGTATGAATGACATCCAAGCACGCTTTTAGCGTCTTTCCAGGAAAGCTGACACTACTTGCGAGACTCCTCCAATATCCTTAGATTCAACTGGTCAGTTC
>WSTP01000055.1:29025-44031 GCA_019627735.1 Serendipita sp. 400
GTACCTTGCGTGGTCTCTCCTCTGCGATTTTGAACGCCATTTGTCCTATTCTCCGAGAGGCGTGCTCCGTTATCACTCGTGTCGCTTTCGCGACTTGTTTCCCGTCTTGGTCAGTTTCAAGCTTTTCTTGTTTCACATACTGTTTTTGATGCGGTAAGATATATATATTCTCGTGGAGAGGACTTGGAACGCGTACCAAGCATTCTGTATTCTCACGAACCACGACCAAGTCGACTTTTGGCTTATTGGACGAAGAAACCTTGGAATGATGAGATATTATATCTTTGAGTAGAATTAATACTCACTCCTACTACCGGTCTGATATTGGCGTATAGGTCCATCGCCTTTCGAAGGGCGACGATCGGGGAAGAGTAACCGGCTACTTTGGTAGATGGAGAACTATAGAGGGGAATGAATAAAAGTAAACTGAGAACATTTATGTGCATTTCAAAGCGAAAAACTTACCTGACTGCTCCGAAAAGTGCACAATCGCACTCGTTTTTGAGTTTTCTACCACACGGGCTCAGGGCGCGACTCGCTGAGGAATAAGCCCGATACATACTGCAATGTAGCGTCTGGTAGCGCCTTTCCATGCTTTTGAAAATATTCGAATCCAGCGTCTAAGTCGATAAACTCTGGTTTCGGGATGGACGATCCGACAGCTTCTATGGCCAGACGAGCAGCTGGAATGACCTCTCGACCGATTCCATCGGCGGGAATGAGTCCTACCCTGAGGACATTGCGAGAAACAGAGGACAGTCTACGGATTGGCAGCATTATAGGGGGCTCGTGCTGCCTCGTGCGGTTTGCGGCTAAAGTCCAAACGCGTGCTTCTATTTGGCCCAGCGACCATTGGTTTCTTGTCCTCCTACCATACCACCAACAGCCAAAACAGAGCCTCTAGAGAATCCAGGGAATTGTCACGACTTTCGTTTACGGGACACGCTTGATTATACCTCTTTCTTGGCCCGCACCAGCTCCAGCACACTAGCTCAACCTCTCTCTCCGTCATGAACAGGGAAATACTCTCGCCCTCACATACTCCAGCATGGTCGACACCGCGTTCTCCTCTCTCGTCTGTTGCGTCAACGCGTCCGAGACCAAAGAAATTCGACGCGGAAGGCCTCTCGGGGTATATAAAACATGTCCTGAGCTCGACGCTGTCCTCCCAGCGGTGGCCTGAAACCAAGGATAGGGACAAGGTCAAAGTCTGGTGTTGGTGTCTCTATTAATCTGGCTTGTATCAATTTTGACGCGCTTTTCGTTTCAGGCAGGGAGATAGGAGAACGCGTCAAAGAACGGATGCTACGCATAGAACCAAACAACTTGTATGTGACCCCAGAAACGAAACCCGTTAATCTTTTGCTAATACTGATCAATAGTAAATACATCGTCACGACCCAAATTTATGAGAAGCTTGGCCAGGGAGGCAGGCAAGTCCTGGAACGACCTCGTATTTTCGTATCGCTTACGCGTATTTACAATCTAGAGCGGATTTATGCTGTCACTGGGAGGATACAGATGCGGTTGCACAAGCCATGTTTGATAATGTATGTGTTCAAGCATACAAACATACGATGCCTATCAACTGACAAAATGCCTGTTTCCCCGGACAGGATACCCTCATTTGTTTCTGTATTGCGTTTGCTGTGCGGACGTCGTCTTGAGACCTTCCCAAGCCTCTCGACCCAACTAGCCTATTTGGTGAATGTGGTACGCCCTTGTGATATTCTTTCGTTGTGGGTTATGTCTATGTGGCATATAGTCATGAAATGAAACGTAATCAAGTTCTATGAACCCGTTAAACGTGATACTAAATCAGGAGCTCATCATTCCCACTGGACGACCGACATGACCCAGTATACTGCACTAGCTTCTGGGTCCTGGTCATCAATCCAACAATACCCATCTCTCAACAGCATATTCTCCAAGGCCACGACAGCTCGTTCTACTGGCCAATCCGCAGCTCCTGCAACCAACTCTGCCCACACTTTCCCCCCAACCGAAGCTGCAATTTCGAGCACTTTGGCTTGGTCTGTATCGAGCTCTTTGACGACCGACCTCACCATCTGCCGACTACCAATGTTGATAACTTCATAACCCGCCCCAAGTGGCTTCAGTGTCTTGATGCTCCGTAAGACGTCGTCTTCCGTTACAGCTCCGGACGCGTGACCTGTAGCGTCAGACACTGGTATGTTTCGGAGCTTGTTGAGCATTCTGAGGAGCTCTTGCATATCGATCATGCCTCCATTCCTGTCCCGTGTTCCAACACAGATATCTACGATCTGAACTCCCAGCTCGTACTGCCAGTCCCCTATTCCAAGCAACTCAGCCCACCAACCTCCTTTCTGTGGCCCAGCCAGGGGATCGACACCAATAGAAGCGCACATCTGCTGGAATTTGGCTCGGAATGTAGGGTCCTTTTTTAGATCGTCTCTGTGAGCTGTTGCGAAACGTTTCAATGCTGCTCGGAATTGGTCAACTTGGGTTTCGAAGACATCGAGCGATTTGCGGGTTAGGGATTCAGAAAGTGTGGCATAAGATTGATCCTCTGCCTTCTGTCTTTCAAATGCAGCCAATCCGGCTCCTCTCCTCATGGCCATTGGGGAAGAGGTGGACGTGGCGGGAGGATAAGTTGCGCTTTTTGGACTGCGCCACTCGAGGGATTTGGTGGTCCTATGCGCTACGCCGTATTCGTGACTGGTCCAGCAGGTTCAGGGAAATCTACATTCTGTAGAAATGCAGTTTTGCATCTGCAGACGTTGAAAAGAACTGTTCATTGGGTCAATTTGGATCCCGCTGCAGATCCTGAGGCGTACGAATTTGCCCCCACTATTGATATCAGGGATCTCATCAGCCTGGAAGATGTCATGACCGAACTGGGATTTGGTCCTAATGGCGGATTAGTGTACTGCTTCGAGTAAGCTGCAGCAAATCTGTCACGAGTGATCTTACAAGGCAGTCATTAGATATCTCCTTCAAAATATGGAATGGCTAGAGGACGAACTCGGTGACTATAATGACGATTATTTGATTGTAGACTGTCCAGGTCAGACAGTTGTCCAGGAGATCCAGAAACTTCATCTAATGATCATTGCTCGCAGGTCAAATCGAACTCTATACACACCACCCTATTCTCCCAACACTTGTTACGCACTTTCAGCGGATGGGCATTCGCACTTCTGCCGCGTATCTACTCGAATCTCAATTCATGGAAGACACGAACAAGTTCTTCAGGTGGGAGCTCCTCAGCACGTAGGTATGCAAAGGCGTAATGATAGGCAACTAGTGGGGTGCTCTCTGCCATGTCTGCCATGGTGAACTTCGAAATACCCTGGATCAATATAATGTCGAAGATGGATCTTGTCAGCACTCGCTCCAAAGATCCAGCAAGCGGCAGAAACGGTTTCAGGACCCGAAAGGATATCTCCAGGTGAATACATTCTCTTCTCTACCTAAACCTTTCTAATACGCCAATAGATATTTGGATCCTGATCCCCTCCTGATCGCCCCGGCTGCCAATGAAGAGGAAGAGAAGCCCTTCAGCAAAAAGTATAATTCTCTGAATAGAGCAATTGTGCAACTAGCAAGTAGTATCCAAAGGGAGATTGTACCTTATTCTAAACCTTTGATAGATCGAGGAAAATCCTTTGGTTTCATTTTTGCCCCTAGATCTAACGGTCACAGATTCGATAGAAAGAGTAATAAGTCATATAGACTACACTATGCAGTATGGCGAGGACGAAGAGCCAAAAGAGGTACGCCACCACTAATTCCGATATAGCTCACTCACGCTTCATGTAGCCGAATGATATGGACGAGGGGGATTTTTGAGTTTGGGAACCTTCTTTCTCTTAGCAAAGTTTATCATTTTGGTGTCATGACGGTAGAGAGTGGTAAAACCTCTTCCTGTATCCTTGATTGGCCCACATCCATTATCTCAGAAAATTGGACTAGATAAGTCTGTGACAGTATGGCAGAAGGAAATTACGGCAACTATACGAAAATCGAGAAAGTAGGAGAAGGTGACTATAGTTGAGATATGTTGTAGCAAAGTCAAACTAAGTGGCACGCCGCAGGGACGTATGGGGTTGTGTATAAAGGGAAAGATAACCGTACAGGAAGCATTGTTGCGATGAAGAAGATACGTCTGGAGTCTGATGATGAAGGCGTTCCCTCAACAGCGATTCGGGAGATCAGCTTGTTGAAGGAGCTTGACGACGAAAACATTGTCAAGTACGTCAACTGATTCCTACCATTTGACTCTGTTCGCTCTATAGAGTATATTCATGCATTCGCGAGCAAGAGCTAACAACTGCTTGGTATGTTAGATTACTCGATACGTTACATTATGAAGCAAAACTCTACCTCGTTTTCGAGTTCTTAGACAACGATCTGAAGCGGTTCCAAGAAAAGATGAATGCCGCCCGTACACCGTTGAGCACGGAGCTCATCAAGGTATGTCTTTGAATAAACAACCGCTCGAAGCTAATCATAACGGTTTTAGAAATTTACATACCAACTCTGTTCTGGTCTTGTTTTTTGTCATTCTCATCGAATCATTCATCGTGATCTCAAGCCTCAGAATCTCTTAATTGATCGTGACAGAAACCTCAAGATAGCAGATTTCGGGCTTGCGAGAGCCTTTGGTATTCCTCTACGAACATATACTCATGAAGTGTGTTCTATTGTTTGCCATAAAGCCATATCCTGGCTGACAGATACACACATAGGTTGTGACACTCTGGTATCGTGCCCCGGAGGTGCTACTCGGTGCAAGGCAATACTCCACGGCCCTTGACATGTGGTCTGTCGGCTGCATTCTAGCGGAGATGGTTCTTAAAGGATCCCCATTATTCAACGGCGACTCGGAGATTGACCAGATCTTTAGAATATTTAGGTATGTGCTCACGCTTATTTCGTGCGGCTGGCTCATTTATTTGTATAGGATTATGGGTACACCCAATGACACCATCTGGCCAGGTGTTTCCGAACTCCCAGATTACAAGTCTACATTCCCGCAATGGGGCCCACAACCTCTGGGAGAAGTTGTCAAAGGTGTCGATGCTCAGGGCCTAGATGTGATTAGTGTACGTGACCCTTCATTTCGTCTTTCTATCACAATGAGGCCTAATGCCCTCCAGCAATGTCTATATTACGACCAAGCTCGGAGGATTTCCGCGAAGCGGGTGCGAAATCATCCATGGTTTACCTCATATCGCGAGGAATTGCGACAGAAAGAGGAGCAAGAGGAGGATGGTCCCCTATCGCTATAGCTGACTTGAAAGCATTTACACCCACCCTTCCTCATGGACTCTTTACTTCAATATTCCCAGACTTTTCACAATCCTGTTTGTTCATTTGGTTTCGGTGCAAAAATCCGTAACGATCTGTGTCTTATCCACTCATCTCAATAAACTCAATGCACCATATAATCGATGGGCTTTTTGAGAGCTTGCCTCATCTAGCCCCTTCACGACCTCGTTCATATTGCATACGAGTGGTGTTTGGCTCTGTTCTTTGCTCCCAACCAAACTGGCCATTCATATATTGTCAACTACAAGGCTTTAATGAACTCTCCTACTTTATTTAAGTCTCCCAAGATTTTGGAGACTTCTGCGTTTCCCGAGGATGCGTCCCAACCATCCGTTACAGACTCCCGAAACCCATTGTCACTGAGATTATTCAAGGTGCTCGGTGCACGCTATGATGATCCCTCGACTCGTGAAGCCTTAGAAATTCTCTCTTCATTGTATGTTTCAGCAACGCCAACGTCTACAGTGGATCACAAACGGCGAAGATCAGGCAACCAGAAGCATAGCGTTGATACAAAGGCAAGCGACTCGGAAGAGGAGACAGAATTGAAACCTACTGCGACGAATACTGCTTCAACACGGGAGAAGGAGCTCATTATATCAGAAGGCGCTGCTCGGGCTCGTAAGAATCTTCGAAGCGATATGGAGATCAAACTTGCACGGACTAGTCAGATGTTTTTAGCAGCATTCTCAGAAGTGAATCAAGTAGGTGAGTCTTGACACCATGATCAATCGTTTTCTCATCCACGTTTACTAGAATCTGGATCAATTACAAAAGCAAATCGATGCGATGCAAGTGCAATGTGATACAGCACAAACACAAATACAGGAAACGAATGTTGCATGCAAGCACCTGCTAGAGCGCGCCAATGTTCTTCGTTTGCAGAGGTCGGTTCGAAAGGTTTACTGGGCAACATAACTCAAATATGACAGACAGGCGACGAACGCCAAAAAGGACGCGATAGCTTCATTCCTGTCGCAATTTACGTTGACCGAACAGGAGGATGCAGCCGTTACATCCCCTAAAGTGGCAGTTGGCCCTCAGGTGTTCGCTGCCATTGATCGATGCGAACAAATTCGGGAAGATTGTCTTCTCCTTTCGACCATAGAAGATGGAGAAACCAAAGCAGGGTAAGGCTCCGATTCGACGGTTCCAGTTCGTTCTCAAACCTTTCACACCATCATTGCGATAGGGTTGAAATCAAGGCGCTAATGGATTCAAAACTGGAATCTGGTTATGAAAAGGTATTCATATGGGTTCAAGACGAATTTCGTCAACTCGCTCGAGATGTGCATACCGAACCATCTTCCGCACTGAGAGAAGCAATCCGCAAGCTCCGAAGCCGTCCTGCTTTGTTCAACGAGGCACTAGGATCCCTTTCACAGATCCGGCAGAATACCCTCCAATCCTCCTTCATCGCCGCCTTGACCAAAGGGGGTCCCGGTGGCTACCCACGACCAATAGAACTACACGCACATGAGCCGACTAGGTACGTTGGAGATATGCTTGCATGGGTCCATCAGGCAACCGCTGGCGAAAGAGAGTTTTTGGACGGGATATTTGGGGTCAATAGCGATGGGAGGATGGTTGGAAGTGTAAGAATGTTTGATAAAGGCGCAATAACGGAAGAGGAAGGTTATATTCGAGAGCTTTTGGATTCAAATCTGGAAAAATTGTGCTCTCCTCTGAAGGTATGTTCCGTATACATGGCTTGTTCTTTCTGACTCAGCAAAACAGGCACGTATCCAGCAAACGATCAAATCTCAAGAAGGGAGCGTTACTTCATACAAAATCACAAATATCCTTCAGTTTTATCAGACTACCATGAAAAGAACAATTGGAGAGGACGCGTTAATGACAGAAACACTTCAGGAGTAGGGCAGATTCATTTAGATTTACCGATTCCTACTGATAACTACTCAGAATCACGGATATGTCGCTGAAAGCTTTCTTCGAGACCCTCCGCTCGCATGGACGTAGTATGCTCCGGTTCCTACATGTACGTATAAGATAGAGTCGGACGGGTCGACTGAACGGTCTATATTTAGTCACCAGAAGCAGACCTCGCGCCTCCGGTTGCTCTGAGAGAGTCATGCATGATACTGCGGGAGGTAATGCAGGTGTACAGTTTATCGCTTGTGGAGGATGAAACGCAAGAGCAACGCATTGCAGGATTCCACGATGTACTGGAAGGCATGGTCCAGCCCATGCTCAATATGTGCACAACTATGGCCAACCTGATGAAGAAACCTGGAACCTCTCCAGAAACGGATATGACTGCGTGGGACCGTGCGGTTTTCATGATTAACTGTCTTGTATACATCGAGGTCAGCAGATACCCAAATCCTGAAACACAGCTATCTAATACTCATTGCCTATATACAGAGCGTTCTACAACCTTACGACTTTACTGCAGAAAAGATAAAAGATTTGACATCTCAAATGGATAAAAACATGAGGATTATTGTAGAAGCCCATGTAAGTACTCCTGTGGGCCTTACCTTACCGGCGTGTTTATGCATTGCCAGTTCGAATCGACGATAGAAGAAAGTGGACTGGCAACCCTTGTGGCTGCAGCTGACGATCCGGATCGAGAGGTAATACTCACTTGCGAAAAGAGGAGAGAATCATTGAACTTTTCATAGATGCCCCTTTCCCGCGTAGCTGGTTGCTCGTCTCAGAACGTCACAGCGAGCTTGCAGTCCTTTGACAATTTCCTTTCTACTCTTGATGTCTTGACATCATCTCATCTCTCACTTCTCTCTCTCCCTAGGCTAGGGACCCAGATTCACAGGGCCGTCTTGAAGCGCGTAGCGTTGGCGTACGATCGCCTATGTAAAGCTATACGAGACCCGAAGAACAAGTATGAGTTCGCTGGAACGCTACTTGGGGGACGCAGACCGTTTGGACAAATTGGGACGTTGCTCCAGGTTCTGGGTTTGGAGGCGATAGAGCAGGAAACCGACGATTATGCATCCTAAGTGGATTTGATCATGGTCGTGCAAAAACTTCTTCGTTTCTATCCACTAATATTACTTATACATGGGCTTAGTTGTTATCCGTCGTTACAAGAATTTGAGCACCAATCATATATTAGGATTCATCGGCCCGGATCCGGCGAGCTCCAGACCGGCTTCACGCTCCGCGAGGGTCAAAGCGCTTGCGCTGGCTGCCTCCACAATCTGATCCACTGTCATAAGTTGCTGAAGGTCCAGCCCTAGCTCCCTAAAGTCAAGCTCCGGAAAGATATCAGAGAACGGATTGAGAGACTCCATAGCCGCTGCCTGCACCGGGTTTCTCGTAGAGGAAAACTGTCGATCGCTTGCGTGAAACCCATCCGGCCAGACAGAAGCAGACGGTGAAACTGGATCGAACCCTAAGGACGCAAGGGGAGAGGAAAGCATACTGGCATGGCCATGAACTGAGTTCCCATTACTCCCAGGGTGGGAGGCAGACGAGGACAAGATATTCGCGACAGTCTCTCGAAGGACACTATGGAACTCCCCCATCTCTTCCAATGCGCTTTCAAGGTCCTGTGCAGAGACTTCGTCTGCCTCCAAGGGCTCACTATAGTTGTCATCATTGTGAGCACCGACGGGATCCCAGCCCCGAGTAGCGTCCCAGTAGCCCGAGGTCTTTCTCTGTTCGGGGGGTATCTCCACAAGTTCATACTCGGCATTCGTGCAGTCATACAGTCTTCCTACCCTCTCCTTGTTTCTCCCCCGTAAATTTCTACCATTTTTTCGATGACGCATGAAGGCGTCTCGTCTAGAGAATGCCTTGGCACAAATGGCGCACTTGTAGACCAATGATCCGTGACCACGCATGTGCCTCGTGAGATCGTGGCCACGTGTGAACGAGGCCGGGCACGATTGACATTTAAAAGGTCGAGAGTCTAGGTGACTCCTCTGGTGGACACGGAGCGAGGCTAATTTATGGAATGTCTTCAAGCATGATGGATACGAACATGGGAACACGAGAGCACGAAGACTCTCGTCAAAGGGAGAGGTCGCATCGCCGTTGCCATTATAGCGTTGGAGGGTGTCAGCTTCCTCGTCCAAAGTCACATTAAGAGAGGTGGAAGGATCGCCAACGGATATCTGTACTCCAGAGAGGACGCCAAGAAGCTGAATAAGTTTACTGATTTCGTTTAGGGTTTTCTTCTTTTGAGGGGATAATGGTGAGTCTGCTCGGCCGGAGGTGATGGCAAACAGAAAGACATGATGGAGTTGGAGTTGAACAGAGCCAATCAGGTGTTTATCAATTGTGTTATGTTGAAACGCCACGAGCACTCTTCGTATGCCCTCGTGCACGATGTGAAGGCCGCCCGGAATCGAGGGAGATTGGTGGCCGCTGGAAGGAGTTTGTGGTGGGAATGGAGTCGATGGGGCCCTCCGCGAACGCACAAGATCGATATCCTCGATAGCATCATGCTTCCGTTTCCTCGATGGCTCCTCGAGGGGAGGGTTTGTCTCTGCGCGGTCATTGGTCATCCGACTGAAGGACCCGCCAGCCACCAATGACCTAAGCTTGGTGGCGACAGCTTTGTCTAGGCCATTTTCCCTTGGTATTCTTCCATTGTCTTTAGCGGCCTGCTGAAGAATGGACGAGAGACTGGCCAGATTGGCCTCTGGTAAGAGTATAGAGTCCATTGTTGCCTGAATGTGAGGCAATGCCTTCGAATGATTGAGGATCTCTTTCATATACGACTGAATGCGCTGTTCGTCTTGCTCGGCGTCGTCGTCTTGGGCGAACTTCTGACCATTGATTCCTCCAGGAGACAAAAAGGAGGAGGCTGTGGTCGAGGCTTCAGAGGGCAAGAAAGGGAACGTCGAATTCGAGGGCTGTAAATTAGGTATCGCAGCCAGGGCTTGGGGAAACTTGAAGGTGGTAGGAATGGTTGAAAATGGGCTATGAGTGTTGGATTGGCCATTCTCTACTAGCGTATCTTCGCGTTCGACGTCTGATCCTTCAGCGTCTGCGTCGCTGTCTGTGAAAACATGGCTGCTGGCCATGTAGACCCCAGGAAAACAGAAAGTTATTACACGATTATTGTCCGATTAAATCGTATATAAATCCTAAATGGGATAAAGCGGATCAGGATTGCTTCTCAGCTGGATATTGAAGTGACGAAGCACCCAGAGAGCAGGAGGGCAGCTTTGTCCACAAAGCAGCCTACGATTGAGGAATATAGAGTAATGTACAGATGGCTGGAGGGCCCAGTTTGCGCTGAAGGAGAAATGGTGGAGACCAAGTTATGCTCACTCAGGAGCTTGGACCCCGCAACCATCCCATCACGGTGGCTTGATGTCCCAAACGAGGCTGCAGGTACTTCGGAGAAATCATTCATTAAAAAGTCGTTGGATTTCAACGATCAAAACACCTCCACGACCCGCGTCCCTACAAGAGGTCCTCAATCCTCTCCCGAACGTTGGTTTTTTTCGTGGAGGCACGTCTAAAGGCGTTTTCATTAACTCGATTTATCTTCCTGAATCGACCCATGTATGGCCTCGGGTTCTTATGGGTCTTATGGGATCTCCCGATAAATACCAACGACAACTCAATGGCATGGGAGGCGGCATATCAAGTCTGAGTAAAGCAGTTGTTGTGTCTCCGTCTTCTAGAGAAGACGTTGACTGCGAGTACACTTTCATTCAGGTTGGAGTGGGCGATGAAGGCTTGGTATGAACCCGAATTGGACAATTGTGAAACATATTGAGAAAGTTATTATAATAGGATATCTCGGGAAATTGCGGAAACCTCTCAAGCATGGCCGGAATCTTTGCCGTTGACTCTGGCATCTGCAAACCTCGTATCGAAGGAGACAGGGGTCGGGTGCGGAGCTGGAACACCAATACCAACAAAACAATCGATACGACATTTCCCGTAGATGGAAACGGACAACCTGATCTTCTTCGACAAGAAATGGAAATAGCTGGTGTATCTGGACTTGCCTCCCGCATCGATGTCGAATTTTTACATCCGGCAGGTGCGAGGACAGGACATTTGCTACCGACAGGGAAGCCGGTAGATGTCCTAGAGCTACCAGGGGATGATTTAGCCGAAGTTTCCCTCGTCGATGCAACAAATCCTACCGTTATCCTTCCCTACCATGAACTCAGGATCCTCTTGTCTATTCCAACTGGTGAACAGATATCCTTTGGCTCTCAGGACACACTGGATGTGTTGGAAAAAGTTCGTATAGCTGGCGCTCTACGGATGGGCCTAGAACCAGCAGCGGCACAACCCAAAATCGTCGTCGTACATCCCTCCTTCACTCACGAATCAGCTGAAGAGGATCTTATTGTACGCGCACTTTCCATGGGTGTTCCCCATAAAGCAGTTCCCTTGACTGTTGGACTTTGCGTGGGAGTGGCCGCGCGCATCAAGAATACCGTGGTAGAAAGAATGCTCCGGACCGTCGACGGGTTTTCTAAGCGAGATACTGTCAAGTTGCGTCATCCGAGTGGCGTGGTGGAAGTAGGGGCAACATGGAAGGATGGAGAGGTACAAGCGGCATCAGTTGTTCGGACTGGACGAAGACTTATGCGGGGTGATGCTTATTGGTAAATCTCGTGTAGTGAGTGCGTGTGCTCCACTATGTTCTTCATCCTGATTTGGTGAGACAGTCCTTGCTTCCCAGAGGTTTCCTCTCGAAATCAAATAGATTATTTCAACTTCTTCGCCAAGGCACTCTCGTCACTTCAATAGATCCAGATGATAGCTACTGGATGAGCCTAATACTTTTCGCAACCCTAACCATTCTTCTCGTTCTCATTGCGGCCCGACATTTCGCCTCTGCTACCGACAGACTCCGACGTCCTCCCTCCGGTTGCCGGATTTAAATGGTCGCTGATATCCACCAACTTAGTGGCTGTAGCCAAGGAGTTGCGGACCTCCTTGCAATGCCGACTTGAATCCGGGTATAAATCCTACTGACACACCATGCTCTCTCGTGTCGTCCTAAAATGAAGGGAATCGCCTCTCTAGCTGCTGTTCTCGCTCTTTCTCTCCAGACTGCCCGCGCAGTCGTCCCTATCTATGGCAAGCCTGCATTTATCTCGCAAAGTTGATCTCACTGAGTACTCAATAGGACAGTGCAATGGGTGGAACTGGACGGGTGATACGACCTGCGCATCCGGCACGGTTTGCGTGTACTGGAATCCATACTATGTGAGCAGATAAGAACCTCGTTCTCCTTCTTAGAACTAACTCAACTGGTCTGGTAGTCTCAATGCTTGCCGCCAACCACGACTTCTTCCACTACAAGCAGGGCAACCAGCAGTAGCACATCTACTGTCCGCAGCTCCAGTTCTACACGCACGAGTAGTTCCACTAGCTCCACGATAACCTCCTCCAGTTCCAGCCGTGTATCAACATCCAGCGCATCTCCTAGCTCTTCGTCGACCACACGAACAACAACGTATACGGGGACGCTGCCTATCGGGACCTTGTCACCCACCGGCCTTGCAGCTGCTGGCATTAAGAAGGGAAGGTACATAGGGAGTGCCTACGACAATGTACACATTGCGAATACCACCTATACCCAATTGGTCCTCTCTCAAGTCAATTCTTTGACTCCAGAGAATAGTATGAAGGTTGGTGATAGAAGTCCTTTTGAATAAGTGCACTAATCCCCGTCTTCAATAAGTGGGACAGCTTGGAACAGACTCAGGTATATGCTCGGGCAACACTAAAGGGTTCTTGAACTGAGATAAACAAGGGCAACTTTGATACTTCCCTTTGGGCCGACAGGGTTGTCAATATCACCCAGTTAAACAATATGTATCTTCGCGGGTGAGTGAACGTACGTGGGGTGCCCATATCGAAGCTGACTCGTTAGTGCAGGCACACTCTAGTGTGGCACAGTCAACTTCCGTCGTAAGAGAATCATTGACTTGTTCTGTCGTTGGAGCTGAATATAATGTAGTTGGGTCACTTCGGGTGGCTTCAATAACGCATCATTGATTTCGGTCATGCAAAACCATATCACCAACGTCATGGCGAAATGGAAAGGCAAAGTCTACATCTGGGATGTTTGCAATGAAGTTCTTGCGGTGTGTTTATTCATGCGATAGTAGGCTCGATCTCATAGTCCTACAGGATGACGGATCCATGCGCTCCTCGGTATTTTACAATACCATTGGGGAATACTTCATAGATATTGCCTTCAACACAGCAAAAGTGGCAGATCCTAATGCTATCCTAGCCATCAATGACTACAATATGTACGTTCTCAAAGGGCTGCTCCATGAACGCTGATTGAGGGCATGTAGTGATGGTACCGGGTCGAAGTCCACGGGAATGACCAACCTCGTCACCCGGGTGAAGGCCCGCGGTGTTCCCATCGAACAAATAGGGATCCAAGCGCATTTGATCGTCGGCCAAGTTCCGACTACCCTCACCACCAATTGGAACGCCTTCGCGAATCTGGGTGTTTCCATCGCGTAAACCCGTTTCCCATCCCTCTTGCACTTTTTGACCATGCATCAGGATAACTGAATTAGATATTCGCATGCCTACGCCAGCAACCTCGGCGAATCTTGCCCAACAGGCCACTGATTATAGTACGTCCTTTCACAAATTTCCAGTGATTCTACTCACGCCATTCACTAGCCAATGTCATAAATGCGTGCCTGAGCATCTCGAAATGTATGGGGATTACTTGTGAGTCTTATTTATTCAATTGCTCAAGGTCGAAACCTTAACGATATCCTTCTTTTTTCTAGTCTGGGGACTTAGGTTTGTAAAATTGGCATCATCAAATACAGGATACTGACCTCTTCCAAGTGATGCGTTCTCCTGGGTCCCAAACACTTTCTCGGGCTGGGGTGCAGCCACCCTCTACGATGCGAGCTTCCAACCCAAACCGGCTTACACTGCCGTGCTGGCCGCGTTGAACGCGTAGAGAAGATACGTCGGATATATAGATTTCACATGTCTAGAAGGTATCTGTGAACAAGAATGTTTTCGCTAATGGCCTAAGGGCAGAACAAGGATGAAGTTAGGGGCATAGCTCCAAGAAAGTCGAAAACAACCCGTCCGCATATTGATTACGCTATTCATTAGGATGTTATTCTACCATGGGAATACCGAAGATGTCAACACCAGCAACACCTTGGCCCGCTCACATCCGAGGATGTCCCTCACTCCTCGATGGGTATAAGGTCGAGGACACCGAGGTCATCCTGGGGGTACCACGCAACAATCCAATGGCTTTGATCAATTTCAGTTTCGTTTTGCTTGCGCTCCTTCCACTCGCTTTTCAAGCGCGAGCTTGCGATGATGTTCACGCTTGGGTATTGTGTTTGGCTGTCTAAGTAACAGAACATTGGCTTATGAATCTCTAGGGACAATGTGGTGGCATTGGATACACTGGGAGTACAACTTGTGCTTCAGGACTGATCTGTCAGGAGTGGAATCCGTGGTATGTGAGTACCGGAGCCTTAGTATGGTGGAGAAGGATCTTGTTTACAACTAGCAATTCGCACTCCCTAGTCCCAATGCATTCCGGCGCCCACGACCAGCACGAGTAGCATCAGGTCAACCACTTTCGTTTCGACCATCTCTTCGAGGTGAATAGAACGTTCCCAAAATTCGACAGGACTAATGTACTCTTTATTCCTCCAGTTCGTCCACTTCTACGTCAAAATCGACCTCAACCTCAACCTCAACCTCAACCTCAACCTC
>WSTP01000552.1:0-11526 GCA_019627735.1 Serendipita sp. 400
TAGTCCATCCAGAGAGTGTGTGACCTTAAACTAGCAAAATCTGGATAATTAACCTCCTGGAATTTGATCAGAACCCGCGATACTCGCACGTCAACACCCTCCCTTGTCAGAGTCTCGAAGCCTAATCCTGATTTATGGCTGCCACCACCGCCAAAACGAATTTACCACCTTGCACTTGTTGACGGTTTCCTCGGCTCCTTCTAAAAAAACTCAAAAATACACTTTTTAATCAGAGAAAAAGGGGGGAAAGAGAGCGTTTGGATCTGGGTTTATTGACAACAGAGAGATCGATAGATCAGCTCTGGGTCCAACGGTTCATGCGTCGGTGTCCTGTATGGTATGATTATTTATTATTTGACGACAGAAGGGTCCTCTATAGCAAGCAAGTCTAACTCTCCCACTCAGTCGCTAGCGTTACAACCAGGCAGGATCCGTTGGCAGAAGCCTACCTGCTATCTATCCAAATGGTTATGCTGCATAACGGGCGCCTACTCAGGGCACTGCGGGGACAAGACAGTTGGAAACGCGTGTCAACAACACCCTGGCGCTGAGGAAGTATACTTGAGAGCTCGACGGACCTTAGTGACGGAGGACCAAAGGCGCACCAAACACATTGATCCAGTCGGCGGAAGTTTTACGGTTCGATAGGCAAATCAGCAGTTGAATTCTCCAACAGTCCTCCATGACGATCTTCTCCTTCTTCTCCTTCTTCAATCCGACAGTCGCCACTTGGACACTTGTACTCTGACGCGGAACATATCAGCAGGACGCCGCTGATCGTAATGAATGACGACGACGTCGTCGTCGATACTGGTACGTATATCCAATCCCATCCTCTGGATAGCAGGTATCTTCTGCGGCGGTTTATTAGTCAAAGAGGCACGTCCACATGCGCACGTCTGCGGTACCGATTCACAATCCTCCGTCACCGCCCAAATCGCAATGTCTTAAAGGAGCTATCAAATCCAAACACCGATTGGAAACCGTTTGTGGTCGCACCAATCGCAACTTTTAAAAAAAGAATTATTTTCTTTCTTTCTAATTTCTATCTTTTGGACTACCGTGGACAGCTTGTCCGCTAAATGCCGACAGGTAGCAGTGGCAACTCTAGGCGAAATCGCTGAGCTCAATTGGGGAGAATTAGCAGCTCCGGAGTAGGCACTTCACCGACGGCGAGTCTACTACGACCGCTTAGTTACCTCGAATCACCTCCTTGGGTTCAGGTAAATATGCCTTTAAAAGACAGACAGCTTATTCACGTCAAAACGAATATAGATTCACATCTAATGTTAGTGCAATTAACGTGGCTCGACCGATTACCACGGGCGCAGTTGTATACGGTACATAATTGCGGGGGTATACTGGGTGGGAGGTATGGAGGGTCAAATGGGACATAGAACGATAAACACAACGCGATGCTACTTGTGCATGTTTATCAGGTTCAAGTGACTACAAGCCGTTAACCCTGCCATTCAGGTGGTGTGAACAATGATAGCGTCGATTTTACTGCGAGGATTCAAAGACTGTGGACCCAGAAAACGAAAAGGGAGGTCCGTATTTCACCCGTTCTCAATAGTATACAATACTGCTTACCACGTTTGATACTGCATGGCCGTTCGAGCATCCACCACCCTTCGTACATAACCAGCCGGAAACAAGCCTCATCTCTTGCCATCTCTCGATCTCCCTTCCCACCATCCATTCGGACTGATCCATATGACTTCGGTGACCTCGTTCGGTACGAGATCCATCTGGTTGTACGCCCCTGCTGTGTAATCCCATCTCACTCGAACATAATATGGGTGGTGAGGAGGCCTAGTCGACATGGTGAGATCCTGTAGATGATCGTAGTCAATAGACACGGACGTCAATATGTCGAATCCTCCAACCTTGGAAATGTGGCTTGTCGAACAGCTTCCAAAGCGATCCTTTTTACTTCCGTAGTAATATGCGTTCTCCTCAGCGCTTTGTCGGTGCAAATATGATATATCCCTCCCTTGGACATGCTCTTGAGCGTTCCCTCGGGTCGTTTCTTCAGCAAGGTCCGGTTCCATTGGGTGCTCATCACTCTCGTCCTCTCTCTGCATAGCCTGTGAGTATGAACTCTAAACTTGGTTCCTTAGATCTGGTCACTGACTCGGTACCCCTTGGTAGCATCAGCCTTCTCCATCGTCTCTGTAGGTCCCCCATTCCCCTTTGTATCCTCGAAGCACCAAAACGGGAGTCTGGTTGGTTTCGGCTTTTGGCTTTTGGCTCGTACAAATCAAGAGGTTGATTGTGGACGATCCTAGACTCTTTTCTCCGTTTCGTGCGTAGTTCTGTTTCGCCTCCTCTGCCTAACACCAATACCAGTACCTGTTCACAAAAACAACTCACACCTTGAGTAGGAATGAAAGGCGACGCTGGTAGCGGCCTGTTTTGATAAGGGTGCGAGCGAGTGCGAATGCGCCAATGCAAGTATGAATGGCCAGTGCCTATTCATGGATCCCTCAGAGACTTTTGGAGAACGTTGAGGCTGGTAATTTCCCCATCGAAACTGAGAGGAATTGGGAGTATGACCGTCTGAATGGGGTCGAGGGCGGGCTCACTCACCCTGAGTTCGATTCTGTCCCGGTCTCCCGGTTTCGTCGGTATTTGAGCCTATCTATAACCGAATCTTGAGTCATTTTGAGGCTGGAAATTCTCATGAAAATCTCAGGAGTGTCGCTGCGCCTCTCATCCGACTTGGTGCTCGTCGGCGCTTTGATGTGAATCTCGAATAAGACTGAGGCTGGTATTTCCTTCGTGAAGCCAAGCCGTCCTTCATACTTGTGCGTTTTGATGCTTTCCAGTGCTCTTCGGTGTCTTTTGTCGACGTCTTTTGAGGCTCATCGGTGCTTTTTAATACTGGATCCCTAATTTTACTTGATATTGGGCCAGGTATTTCTCCCATCGTTTGAGGACGAGGCCCAGAACGACGAGCACAACATCGACCAGTTGAACTCTTCCTCTACGACGCTGGACACAGACAACTCGCAACCACGACCACACGAGGCTCTTGTATCCACCAATTCGCACCTAATTCAACGACAGAGTTGTATAGTTGTTGGCCACAAGTCGTCTAACTGCCGATGTCGTCTGATTCGTCGGAGCCCAACGGCATTTTCTTCTTTTGGATCACGCAGTGGTGTTCCATGATACGTGTGGACTCCTATCTCATTAATCCCAGAGATCTTGTTTCTATTCGAAAGGCGGCCCGCGAACTGGCTATGGGACAACCTTCCGGGTTACGGCCACCTCATGGCAAACTAAACGGGAACTCCATTCATGTAAACCGGCAAGATTGCCTAGAGTAAGGCAAAATGCAGGGTGGCGATGGTTTCTTTATAGAGTGGTTGATCAAAGACCAGATAGCATTTTTCTCGATTGGTACGCCCCATCGTTTCCACTCAATTGATCACGCCTGACAAAGTTTGTTGCTTAACTAGGATACGCGCCAAACATGTACACTTCAAGGACCAAGGATCAAGGGGCAAATGCACCTCATCCATTGGACACTCATAATCTGGGCGTCACAGATAGGTGCCACGATTTGCCAGTCGCCAGTGGTCATAGGCGCTCATTCCTTCCTCCCTGCCACGGTCGTCGATGCCTTCTGAACTATCATGAACAAGTCCAAGAAATCCGAATTCTTTGGTGGTCGTTCAGTTAAAGCGGCACTGTCCAATTTGGGACTCAGAGTAGGATCGCAGGCGCATGCAAGATCGAGATCACAAGAAAAAGTGAATGGTTCCCCCAACTCTCGTCCAGTCGATGATCTAGACGTATCCCTCGATGTCTCCATCGCAGGTTTCAGAACGCTTAAGGAGGCAGCAGAGGTGATTCCCGTTGCGGGCGGACCACTGAAGGCGACCTGTGGTATCATGATCTTGATACTACAGCTTATAAAGGTCTGTAGCCAATTTTCATTTTTTCTATAGTACCTGACTAATCTTCATTATAGCGATGCAAGGAGAACCGGGAGGGATGGGAGAAACTGGCTGATCTCATGAGAGAAAAGAATGAAAGTATCGTTATTCTTCTCGAGCTCTACTCGAAGGCACCAACAGAGTATCCTAGTGCGGAGAAGCAAGCAAAGGAGTATCAGCGGTGAGCGGCTGAGAGGGTCCTTGACGCATGCTCATACGAGATCGAAGGGTGCTAAATAGTATCGCTGTGGACATCAAACATGAAACCCAAAAAACATCGGAGGTGTCGCAAAGTCTCGAGATGTACTGGTCGAGGATGCAGTCGACAGGACGCGAGGCTATATTAGCGAACGTCAACGCGGAGAAGATCACGAATTACGAAGAACAGCTACGAAGAGTAACCTTTGACGTGGTAGTGAGTCGCAACTGGTGACAACATCTACATGCTCAACCGCTGATAGGAGAAAACGGTGATCCATCAAGCATTGGTTATGAATGATATGAGGACGGACTTAAAGGCAGTATTAACGGACAAATCCAGCTTAAAAGGCAAGGGAGCTCTCGTAAATCCCAGTGCGCGCTCCAGCTGACGGGAACTACAGCACCGACGGCAATACTGAAGCCTCGTCCACGGCGAGTGAGAAATTTCGTCGGTCGAGGTGATATTCTGGACGCGATATCCAAAACTCATTTCGGCGATGAGGGCTCCACCTCGAACGATGACGGCCCCACCGTTACGGTTCTGACTGGCATGGGGGGCTCAGGCAAAACTCAGATCGCTGTCGGGTTTGCGTCGTTATTTGAAGAGAGGTACGACATCTTTTATGCCATCCTTAGGATTTAGCATTGACACACTGTCCAGATATCCCAATGTCCCTGTCTTCTTCCTCGATGCATCGTCCGAAACGTCCTTGAACGCGGACTTGGTCACCCTTGTTCGCTCTCAAACTGATAAATACGACGATGCACTGACTTGGCTGGCCAACGGCACCACAAATTGGCTGTTAATCATGGACAATGCAGATGAACCGTCACTCAAATTCTCCAAGTTTCTCCCTCGAACTCGACATGGCCATGTCATTATCACTACAAGAAATGCAACTCACAAACTCCTTGCTCCACAATCTACTCATGTCGTCGACGCGTTGCCGATGGAGGATTCAATCTCCTTGCTGCTTACTTCCTCGCAATGTGAAGACAATGAAGTAAATCGATCTCTTGCCGGGGAGATTGCGGAGGAACTGGGGAGGCTTCCTCTCGCGCTTGCTCATGCTGCAGCGTATATCCTCGTCAACGGTTGCCTCGACACGTTCTTAACAACCTACGGCGAAAGCTGAGATCAGTTCCTGAAAAGCACACCCGATCTCCCCCATGGCTATCCGCATTCGGTGGAACGTACAATTGAAATGTCGTTTCATTGTTTATCCCCTCGAGTGCAGGAGATGATGGGGCTGTTTGCTCATATGGATGCTCGATCGATTCCCCGATGCGTCCTTGAGAGAGCGGCGGAACGAAGTTTTCTCCATATTCCACAGCAGGCTGGGTTCGCACTACATCCTGATACAATCGCCCAGGCCGGTACTCTGCAAAGCATCTTTTGCCCGAGCGGAGGATGGAAAGCTTTCGAATTCGACGGGATGATTGGAGAGTGTTTGAAATACTCGCTACTTCAATTCTCCACAGCGGACGGAGAGAAGTTCTACTCTATGCATCCGCTTGTGCAAAAGTACCTGCAATTGACTTCGAGCTCTGTGCATGACTGTCCAGCTGGTCGACTCATGGTGCGACTGCTTGCATCCGCTACCACTGTTGGCGGTTGGTACAATCTCATTGGATTCAATCGATTATTGGGCCCACATGTTCGATTGATTCGGTTGGAGGAGGTTACCGAAGCGGGAGATCACTATGGCTTCGGACACATCCTCTCTGAACTGGGGAATGAGCTATCGATAGCTCATATGGAGCGATGTGTTGAGAAGCAGAGGACTTCAGGTGGTCGGGATGATGAAGCAGTGGTAGTTGCAATAACAGGACTTGCCACCAGCTATTACTTAGCTGGAAAGGCACAAGAGGCGTTGCTGCTAGATGAAGAAGTATTAGAAAGGCGGAAGAGGCTTCATGGGCCGGATCACCTTGAGACGCTGTCAGCAATGGCTAGTCTGGCCAGTAGTTATCATTCACTTGGAAGGGAACAGGAG
Source organism: Serendipita sp. 400 (assembly GCA_019627735.1). Taxonomy (NCBI): domain Eukaryota; kingdom Fungi; phylum Basidiomycota; class Agaricomycetes; order Sebacinales; family Serendipitaceae; genus Serendipita; species Serendipita sp. 400. Next base: position 6,146 of record WSTP01000552.1, read on the forward strand.
GCATTATTGCTAGATGAAGAGGTCTTTAAGCAACGGAAGGAACGCCTTGGACCAGATCACCTCGAAACCCTGATGGCAATGGCTAGTCTGGCTAGCAGTTATCGATCCCTTGGCAGGGCACAGGAGGCATTGCCACTAGATGAAGAAGTCTTGAAGCAGCGGAAGAGACTTCTTGGACTGGATCACATCCAGACGCTGATGGCAATGGGTAGTCTGGCTAACAGTTATCAATCACTTGGAAGGCTACGGGAGGCATTGCCGCTAGAGGAAGAAATCTTCAAACATCGGAAAAGACTTCTTGGACGGGATCACCTTGATACCCTAGTGGCGATGGGTAATCTGGCAGCCACTTATCAGTCACTCGGAAGAGAAAAAGAGGCGTTGCTCCTAAAGGAAGAAGTATTCGAAAAGCGGACAAGACTCCTTGGTCTTGACCATCGAGACACCTTGCGAGCTATGCGTCATCTGCTTGTGACTCTTAAGGCACTTGGCATGGAGACTGATAGAACACTAGCAGAAGTTGCTCTCCCGCTACATGAGACGGTTTATGGTGTAGATCACAGGCATACAATACGTGTAAGGAATCTACTCATGTAGGCCGCAGAACGATAGGTGTACCCATGGCTCACGAAGCACATTCAATGCCGAGCATAAACGAGGGAGCGGACGAGCTTAGCTCTTGGCTGTGGATGTATGTTTCATACCATCTTCGTTTGTTCACTGTTTAATATTTTGACCCGTTTGAAATGGAACTTTGTGTTAACAATAGCCAATGGTCTGAATATTGACACATGACCGTAAATGTCTCGTTGCGGATGCTGTCAGGCTCGCCCTGCATCGACTTTCATTGACAGCCGCATAAAATGGCACTGCTATATCGGCTCTTAAATGAAGAGATAGTGTCTATGTTCATTTTATCACCGACATCTGTTGAAAATACGTCAGCCTTGACAGCGTTCCGAGTAAATCAGTTGACGCGAGTACCAACACTGGTAATGGCTCATAGAAGCAGCCAATGCCTTGATTAGAAACAAAAGGTGCCGCTGGTAGCACTTTGTTTTCGTCAGGAGTGCGAAGGAGTGCGAATGCGCCTGTACGGGGGATGGATAACCAGTGCCTGCCTATTCATGGAACCTCGTGTACTTTTCGAAGAAGATTGAGGCTGGTAAAATTCCTGTCGAAACTGAGAGGGATTGGGAGTATGACGGTCTGAATGGGGTCACTCACCCTGATGCGGTTTCGTCGGTGTTTGAGCCTGGGTTCTAGACCACCAGAAACAGTGAATTATATCTACAACCGAATTTCGAGTCATTCTGAGGCTGGGAATATCTCTCAGGAGTCTCTGCGTCGCTTGTCTTTGGTACATGTCGATGTCGATGTCGACGTCTCGATGTGAATCTAGACTAAGATTGAGGCTGGAAATTATCTCGTGAAACCGAGCCGTCCTTTATGCTCGTGCGTTTTGGGTGCACCTTGGTGCTCTTCAGTGCTTTTTGCAGATGTCGTTTGAAGCTTTGCTTCCGTGCTTTTCGTTGCCAGATCTCTAATCCCAACTGAAGTCGAGGCTAGGATTTCTGGTATGGTTTCTCATCGTTTGAGGAAGAAAGCGATAAAGGGAGGCACATATCAACCAGTTGGACTCTTCCTCTACGACGCCCAGACGCAGGCAACGCGCAACCATAGCCCAACGAGACACCCATATTCCTTAATTTGCACCCATTTCGAGGAGTGGATCACATAGCCGCTGACCAAAAGGTTTCCAACCGCTGTTGTCGTCGGATCCATTATAATCCAACTAATGGCATTCTCTTCTCTTGGGTCACGCGATGGTTTTCCATAATACGTATGTCCTATCTCATTAACCCCAGAGATCTCGTTTCTACTTGAAAAGCGGGCCGTGAACTGCTCAACGAGGTCGTCGTCGACAACCATCAGCTTCGCCACTGGGATCCACAAGGTCGCTCCGTCATCATGTGGTCTAGAACGGAAAATCATGAAGAATCAGAAGACTAGAGTACCGCTATCGTTGTCGTTGTGTCCCTTGCATTCTGGCCTTCTCGCTCCTTCTCAACAAACAACCCGCGATCGAGAACTAGGTTTAGGTTGGAGACAGACAGGTAAAACCAGTTTACCTCCGCAGTCTGTATTTCTGACTGACGTCTAATATCTCCTATCTCTGCACGCGACCCGCAGCTCGGCATCGGTTCATATCTATTTCAGCAACCGGCTCAATATTTAGCCACGCCCTCTCTCCAAAACCCGTGGGCTCGTCTGCGCCCTTTTTTTGTCTCCCCTCCAAGTCGAGGAATCACTTGTTTGTCTGTTCTATAAAACGCTGAACGGGTCCTGCAGTCCTACTCTTCATACGACGAGCGCCCCTTTTCCTTCTCCTCATGGACGAAATAATGGATCCTAGCGCCAGAATTACCCTATCAGTAACAGAGTGGCAGACGAATACATCGGGTCAACTCGATGTCATTTCGTGGTTCATTGGCCCCCTGTTCGATATCCTCCTCTACGGCGTCGTCCTCACCCTCGTCTTTACCTATGCACGAGACGCCTGGTGCCTCTCGTTTTCTTCCTCAGCTTCTTCTCCTGTTCGCCTTTTTTCTGAAATGGTGGATGCTTCCTCGAGGCCCAAGGGTTACGTATGGCCCTCCGTCCGCAACCACCTTTCCTTTCATTCGTGGATCGGGACCGCTGTGTTCGTCGTCTTTGTTCTCTCGACCCTCAAGACTACTTGCTCCTTCTATATCCTGATCCGGATCGGGGCGGTCGAGAGCGCTCTTTACTTTCTACGGGTGCTAGACGCTCAGGTCTGTCCAAGATTTATCTATATTCCGTCGAAAATTCTAACGACATTCCAATGGGTAGCCTGTCTTACTCTTGCCATTCTTTGTATGTCGACCAAAATTGACTCGTGCCATCACTGTTCTCACTGACGATTATAGACTTCTCTCACCGCTTTGTCGGTACAAATATACTATATCGCTCGCTTAAACATGCTTTTGAGCGTTCCCTCGGGTCGTTTCTTCAGCAAGGTCTGGTTCCGTTGGGCGCTCATCACTCTCGTCCTCTCCCTCTCCTTAGCCTGTGGGTATAATCTCTGAGCTTACTCCTTTCAACTTGGTCATTGACTCGGTACTCTTTTGATAGCATCGGCACTCTCCATCGTCTCTGTACGTCCTCTATTCTTATTTGTATCCTCCAATCCCTGACGGGAGTCTGACTGGGTTGGTTTTGGTTTTTGTCTTGGACAGATCAAAAGTTTGATTGTGGATGACCCTAGACTCTTCTCACCGTTTTGTGCATAGTTTTTGTTTTTCTACCTCCTCCGCTCGACGACTTACCTTTTGTTTGTTTGCTTTTCTCAGTAGTGGGATGTCTTGTTGCCGCTTTTATGAGCGACGCAATCATTACGACGTTTACGATCCTCGCCATGCTCCAGGTGGGGAACCGACAGACTTCAAATAAGTCGTACGTGTGCACCTCCTCCTTTTTCCTATCCCTTCTTCATTGTCGTTTTCATTCCGACGGCTGATCTGTGTCTCAGCCACCGTTCCCTTGTGGGTCGAATCGCTCGTTTCACGGCTCTGAGTGCGGCTATCCCTGCTGTATTGTGAGTCACATCCCTACCTATATACACATCTACTACTTTATTAACGTGCATTTCGGTTGTAGTTCATTATTGCAGGTCGCGCTGGTGATGACTCCGAAAAAGTACAGCCGGTGGCATATGACCGTCAACTTTGTGTGCGTACCTCTCTCTTTCTCCTATGGTATCCTAGCCTGTGCATGCTCTTTCTCTTTTGCCAATCGCTTACCACATTGGTATTTTAGCTTGGCCAAGACGTACGATCTTTCTCTCCTCTGGACGATCGCGTATCGGAAGCGAGTGATCGAACGTCAGAAACAACAGCAACAAGAACATCACGAGAAGCAGCAACAGCAACAGTATCGATTGAACGTCGAGTCTGCTGATCCTCCTCCTCCCCATCATTTGGTTCAATTGGCTCTCGGTGTCGGTCTTGCATCATCGAATGGCGATCGAATGGACGGAAAGGAGATGAATGGATCATTGGAATTGTTGAATAACGTATGTATCCCCTTTCTCCTTTCCCCTTTAAAATTTCTGGTTTTCCTCTCTCTTTCTCTGTCGTATATCGATCTTTTGACTGACGATTGATTTGCCGGTAATGGACACCCATATTCTAAATACGTAGACATCTATGTTTGCCCGTACCTTGAGGTTCTCCGCGATGCCTATGGGGGCCGGGGGCATCGTCGTTGGTGGTGGTGGTGGTGGCCTGAACCCAAGCTCGAATCTATACCCATACTCAAACCCAGTTCTGGCCCAGAATCGGTTCGAGGTAGCAAGTACGCCCGAGTCAGATTTGGAGATGGAACGGTTGCCTTCTAGTTCTCCCCAAACCCTGTTGAAGGAAAAGGAATAGGAAAGTCTTCTTTTCTTTTTTCTTTTTCAACAACTCGCCGGTGATACCCCTCATGTCCTGTGTCTTATGTCTTGCCTACGGACTTGCGAAACCGGTCGAGATGGTTCTGAATGCCAACGGACGATGAACCGTGCCAACGGCTGTGCGCGCAAGGGTAACGCGAAAGGAATGCTCATGTCTTTTATTCCTCTTCCCATATCATGAGCGATGCGAGACTCCCAGTGCCTCGTAGCCAGCATAGGGTATATCTGTAGATTCGAAGCCCAACGAGTGCATATTTATTTTCTGTAACTTCATCCTGCCTACCTGTGATAATGTAACCCCATTCTTGTGACGACCTTGGTTTCATGCAAGCTGAAACACTCATTATCACTGCGAGTTGCTAGGTGGTTCAATCCCGCAAAGATTAGGTCGACATTTACAGCCTTAAGACACGCAGGAGCAATTTGTAAGTAAAAGTGACTTGTTCCTCCTCCGTACACACATCTGATAAAACAAGTAACATCTTCTTCATCAACTTTTGAAAACGAGAGAGGGAGAGACGACCGTTGGTTAAGCTTGTGCGGACAGGTACGTCGGCACTTGAAGCCCATGGGACAACACATTCCTCGCCAATTCAGCATTACGAGCGTGTTCGACGGCCGTCTGGACAGGATTGAACCCAGCCTTTCCGAGCGTATTGTCGAAGCGTCGTTGAGCCTCTGCGAGCGCTTTGAGATCGACAATAGCCCTATCACCCTTGGTCGAGCTGAGCGTCTTTGGTGCCGTGCCGTCTACCAATCCGATCTGCTTGTCCGTCCAAACGGGCGCCATCCGTTCGGCCTCCTTCGACGCCGTAGCACCAACCCCAGCCCTTCCACCTTCCTTGACCCAATCTGCACGACGTTTGATTCCAAGCGTATCAAAGACCGAGGTGATGGCGCCGAC
>WSTP01000553.1:0-11517 GCA_019627735.1 Serendipita sp. 400
GGAGGAGCACCATCAAATGCAGGTGGAGATCCGAGTATCTCAAAGGCGCAGTTCTCTGGCGCGAGCACGTCGGGAGGCTCCACCTCTGCTGCTCAACCCGTCAGATCCCCTAGTCTGGAGCCACCCCCGCAATATACTCTATAAATTCATCAACCATCAATTTGTTCAACCTTGTGCACCAATTTTACTGTGTTTGGGAAAAGATCATGGACTAGTTAGAACTAGAGATTTTGAAGAAGACGACTTGTACATTATTTGCAACGAGTTTTTGTTTTCCTTGGATCCACAAAGACGGTCGAGCGACACGAAAAAAAAATTCGAGAATAAATCCAAGTAGTCCGTGTCCGAGCAAGAACAAAGGAAATACGGAGGAGCGATAGAAAAGAATCACTAGTCCCGAGTACCTTCGCTAGCGGAAGAAAAGTCATGTCTGTTCCTGAGATCGACGATCTCCAGATGCATTCCGGAGACCAACCGTACGTGAGCGCCATCACAATCCTGTTCGAGATACAAGTAAGAAGACGGACACAGATGGTTCTATCCGATATACGGAACGTACCGTATAGATGGCCATATCCCCTGGATGAGGATGAAACGATTCCTTTGCCCTACAGTTCATGACTACATCGAGTCCTGGAGGATCTGTGAGGCGGAATATTCCGAATCTGTTTGTGCGTGAGCTATTGGAGAACCTAACAGACAACGAGAACAAACTTTGGTTCAGAAGCCGGAGCGCAGACAATCGCAATGGCCTCTTTCAGAGTGCTCTGGTAAGCAGCGTGCGTGTGCAAATCCAACGAAGACATAAAACCTGGGAAATAGTCACTACATGCATTAGCCCCAGCACTTTGTTTAACTCACAAGATTGTGTTGGATGTGTATGTATCTAGATGACAATTAATGGCATTCGTAAAGTAATATTCACCACTAACCCATCCCAGTGTAAGGAGATCACGACCGGTAGAGAATTCGACGACCAGCTCCTCGCCCTCCATCATACACGTATCTTGCGTTCCTCTTTGTTCCGGTATGAGAAGCGTGCTGATAGTAAAACTATTCCCTCGCTCCTTCCCAAGCAATAGTCCACATGTCTCAACCTTTCGCAGTGTGTTTAGCCTTGCAACGCCGAGGAACTGCTCAAGCAACTCCACCGGCATGTCAATTGGTCTAAACCCAAGTGGATGAGCCGCTACCTCCGGTACTGATGCTTGTCTTCGGTGGGCGGGTGGGGCTTGCGATTCACGTTCTCGCTGTTGAGGACGGGAAGAGACTGGGGATGTGTTGTTATAGCTATAAGTATCAGCATGTGGGGTGGTGGGCTGGGGAGCTGGGGGAGCTGGTGAATATCTCGATTGTGGAATACTAGACGAACGAGGAGGATAGTAAATTGGCTGTGGATGTTGCGGTAGAGGGACGTTATATAGGTTTGATCCCCCACGAGAATTGTTCGGAGACGGGAACATGATAGTCGGTTGATAGCCCTGTGCACGTTGATGGGCAGACATGAGTTGTGGATATTGTATATGAGCGCTAGGGAAGGATGTCTCGAGAGGTGCTGGCTGTGAATATACTGGCTGTAATCGGGCGACTGTAGGCGTCTGATTTCCGTGCCAGCTAGGACTAGTGGATGAGTCGTATTTTTGGAGAAGAGACGGGTCCTGCAACGGATGATGAGGGAGGCCATCGTAACGGGGCGAGGTTTGTGCGACTAGAGGTGGCTGCGATGTCCCCATCGAACCCTCTTGGTACCGCGAACTCTGTGTAGTATATCGATTCGAGTTCATAGCTGCCTGCCTCGCCGCATCGAGAGTATGCCTCACTTGCTGCGTGCGGTCGTATTCACTCGGTCGACGCTGCTGTTCTTCCCTCTGTCTCTCCAATTCATCAAAGTCCCATTGTCGCCTATTCGCTTCATCCTGCGCTGCCACCATTCGGGCCATGTTCTCCTCCTCCCGTCGTCGATTCAGCACGGCCTGTTCCTGCCACTGCCTTCGGGCTTCATCGTCCTGTGTCTGTCGTGGCATAGGCATAGCTCGACGCTCTTCTACTGGGCTTTGTTTGATTCTTAAGCCGTTCATTTCCCGTGTTAAATCCCCGAACGATCTCGCATGTGGTATAGTATCCGTCGGAGACTCGTGCGCCTGCGATACTGCTGCCCTCGCGTGAGGTGTGTTTTCGCGGTAGCTTTCCTGTCGCCTTGCTCTGGAGACGACTACTGGAGAAATTGAAGTACCATATGCGGCTTGCAACTCCGATGGTGCGTTGATATTGTTCGGATCTTTGGCTAGCCAGTTTTCGTATCTATCCGCCAGTCGTGGTTTGAGTTGTTCGAGATTATGGAGTATCTCATGGCCGTTCTAGAGATAATACGACGAAAACGTGTCATTAATGTTTAGGCAGCGAAACTACGACTCGGTGGGTGGACATACGCTCTTCAAGTTGTTCTTCTGGGTATCATTTAGATCCTCATAACTCGGATGTCTCGGGATCTTCTCTAGTATGTATGTTGCACTCCTGGCATAATACACGAAGGCGGCTTGAATGTCTCCTTCTCCACTTGCTTGTTGTCCCTGTTTCCTGAGCGCGTCTGCCACTCTAAGCCAATCTTTGATACTACGAGATGTGGACGGACTATCATCTCTTGCAAACTGCGCGAGATCGGAGATTGAGTGCGGCCGTATGGGCATTAATGGCTGCAAAGTACAGGATCAAGAGGTCGACACTGACACGGTGAGCGAGCCTTCTTGGAAGCCGCAATGGGCACATAGCCACCTAGTGACCAGACGGGTAAAATACGAGCAGACTATTCTCAAAGGATCGAAAAATATTATCAGCGATGCCCCAGAAAGTATGCCAAACGCGCTTCCTGAGCCTACTTTTCTGCTCTCTCGCAAAACCTACTGGTGCAGAGCAGGCTTGGTACTTTCCATGCAACTTACCAAGCGTAGACATGTAGAAGTTTTATTAAAATATAGAAGTCAACTGTGTACATTGCCTTGGACATTTGGGAGATTTTTGCGGCTACCTCTTTTGGCTCCCGCTTCCACGACCCAAATTTCTAACCAACTCTTGCCTAGTCGATAGATCTGGCTTACCGCCATAGACGCTTGAGATAAATGGCGAATTATCAACCCATCGAGTCTGATGAGGTGAGAACCAGAAACAAATCGTCGAAGCATGACGCTAATGAACAAGCGTGGCAGCGAGCCGATGATGGAAACAATCTAGAATTCAAATGTACAGATACAATGTTCTTCTCTTGATTGATGGGAGCCATTTAACACTTCTTCGACGCCAGCATTCTTAGGGAACGACGCAGCCGCAGAGTCGAGTACTGGTCGGGGTATGTAACAACAAGAGAAAGAGCGTAATAGTTGACGAGGTGACAGGTTATATCAGAGACCAACCAAGTAAAAGCTCATTTTGGAATGTTGAGTATTATCAGCCATACTTCGACGTGGACACCCAAACTGTAAGAACCACCCTTCATCACTTCAAACGTCTTATCCCCTTGAAAGGTTCTAAAACGATGCTATCACACCATGATTCCGAATAAGGACTATTTGACTGAACACCTAAGGCAAGCTGCTTCATAGGCGACGAAGACTTTCGGTTGCATTTTGCACAACTGACCACGCTCTCACAGTCCATCTCCAGATCTCTATGGTCCGTTCTGGACGTTGAGTACTATGGCGTTCTCGCTCTTCGTGTTCTCTTCCCTCGCATCTTCGATCACTTCCTATCTATCAACGGAGCCGTTCAACTATGATTTCAAGCTTCTATCTATTGCCGTTTCACTATCTTATTCTTATGGATTGGGTCTTCCTGTGGCCTTATGGCTCGCCCTTCGTTATTTAGGAGTTTCCGACTGGAGCTTAATAGAGGCGATAGCTGTGTTTGGATACGGCCAATTCGTATGGATACCAATATCTGTGAGTACTTCCTTGGATTCATATTTCACGTCGCTCCACCTTTACGCCCCTCCTGAGATTCGTTGTGGCATCTGGTCCCAGCGAATCTGAATCTCGATAAGATCGAATATTGATACAATTCAAAATTGGCAGCTTCTTTGTGTGATTCCCGTCCCACTTTTCAGATGGGCGTTGGTCGGGGTCGGATTTGGCCTCTCTGGATATTTCCTTGTGGTCAATATCTATCCAATCCTTCAAAACGTGCGTATAATCTACTTCCACAACACTACTTATCCCCCTACGCCACTGGTGGTGCTAGACTTGATCCTTCAGAGGTCGGGTAGACTGACATCTAGGTTGAATAGGCAGAGGCCAAAGCGGCGAGGTTCCTGGTCGTCGTCATATGCATATTGCACGCTGCCCTTGCCCTAACTCTGTAACTATTCTTTCTTCTCGTCGAGTAGCGGGCTTGCTTCTGAACACCTGGTCGTTGTTTTTTCAGGAAAATCGCATTCTTTAGCTATTATATTATCGAGCCCATTGGTGGTGCCGATCCCATCCTTGGTTCCCCTGCTTCGACCCCATCGCCAGCCCGCCTCTAGTGGGGGGTGAACCTCGTCCTGCCGCCCACAAACCCACCCCCTGGGGAAACGTGCTTAGCATGTTATCTATCGCCGTGTATTAGTCTGTATGAAGAATCTCACTTAGTAGGCGTGGTTCCCTGACTGATAATCGGTTTCCGAAACCCGCGCAACCGAACGATTCAGAAACCTTCTCTTCCTTGCGACATCTAACCTATGGCGCTTGTTCTTCTTCATTTATCTTCTTCAGGTCAAAATTTTCTGCAGAACCATTACTCTGCAATTTACTGAGCAACAGCCGAGGAGTGGCTTATCGCTCAGAGTTATATTCCCTTTCCTAGAGGGCGATACGGATGATGCATTTGCTTCGGTAGAGAAGATCCACCGCTAGCTGCCTGGCACGAGATGCAGAAGACTCACAAAATGCGTCTTTAACTCAAAGAAGGGTCTTGGTCAATTTACTACGAAATACTAATTCAACGCCCATCGTCGTCACGTTGAACATAACCAGTGGCATAAATACAGTGATCTCGCTCATCATTTTCTCGACGCTCTTTCCTCCTTGGTTTTCTTTATGTCTCTCAAGAATATCAACGATAAACCCAAACTTTCATCTGTATGTCTCCGTGGTCTCCCCTTGTGGTATCGATCGCTTATCTTTGCAGTACTCCTATGGGCAAGGAGGTGCTGCGTATCGTTCAAAGTCCAGAGAGCACAAGAGGCACGTTGTTGACCCAGATATACGCCCTATTCCCAGAATGCTGGAAGTTGAAACAGCACGTAACCGAGTGAGTCCTGCTGGGTCCCTCTCTTTCTCCTCTCACACACTTTTCCGTGCAGCTCACCACGAGTGGGAGAGGAGGAATGAATGTATATCATCACGTTATAGAGCCTGGAGTTTTCCAGCGCGTGATAGACCACGAAACAGCTCGGATTGTGGCCATCAAGGCAGAGGAAAAAGCGAATAAGCTATACGAAGAACGAAGAAAGCGAACCAAATCTACCAGTTCAAGAGAGTATCACCATGGTAAGGTCCTCTTGTCTCTACAGTCATCACCCTTGCCTCGTTCCGATAGCCGAGACCCACCGTCCACTCTCGCGTGGTTGGCGACATCTCGCATCTTTGGCATGCAGTGTGAATCTTAACCACACACCCTGTTCTTATATTTATTTATGCCTTCTCTTTCTCTTCGTTGGGTCAGATGCTGATACACCTCCGGGGGAATCGTCATCCCGACTTATAGACATGGCTCGACCTGGAGCAAGATTGCGGTCTGGAAGCACTTCTACGTTTGCGACATCAACCTCAGGAAGCTCTGCTTCTGCTTCTCATCCATCGTCCTCTTCTTCGTTCTTGCCTTCTTCCCTCACCCGCTCCGTAACCCCTACGTCGAGCATAACAAGCAAGCTGCTCTCACCACTCAAACGGTATGTGAATGGAGGGGTAAACAGTTATCTCGACTTCTCCGGTAGACAGTCCCATAAGAATACGGCTTCGGAGGGCATAGGTTCATTCGAGGACAGCTCATCGTCCCTGACTGTTCTACCAAGACAACGGGGCAGCGTGTGCTCGTCATTACTGCCTCCCGTTGCCCGTAAGACGACAATGCCTCCTGGTATTGGGTTGTCCACAGACGGGACACCTCCCTACCCATCAAGCACAGCTTCATCCCCTCGTCTCTTCTCTCATGGATACCAGAGTCCCCTAGAGTGCCAGGGGTACCCCGCACCATACAATCTTTCCCCTTATCCTTCCAAGCTCAAGCCACCTCCGCGTACATTCACACAAAGCACCCCAGAGCTCTCGGTAAACGCTATCGATAATATTTATCATCACAAATCTTTATCTCGTCACAGCGACAAGGCCGACAAAGGTCTAGGCATCTCTCCGACCCGAAGCCTTATCACCGATATTGGACAGGAACTTTCACCTTGGCGAAAGTGCCTGGTAGATAGGCCCACTGAGCGGAGTGAAGACACCACGGCGCGCGTAGCCGAACGCGTTCACGGTGGACGTCAGGGACTGGCATCAAACCTGTCGCCGTCCACATTCACTCCCTATCATCTACCGTCACGGACGAATATCAAACGCCACAGCCGTCTGTTTGAGATAACTCCAGGTAATGAGGATAAATACCCCCAGCTAGATGACAATTCATAGACGCTATGCGGGGGCGGTCTTTCATTTGATGTCTTAGATATGGTTTCCCTTTCACTCAGTTTGCTTTGTCAGAGAATGTTTTTATTCGAGGTGTACGTTTAGTTATTTGGATCCTGAAAGATAGACATGCTGTACACATTTTGATATGTCCTCCGTACTTTTTGCGACACACAGCTGCGCATCGATAGACATTCCAAATCAAACGCGGTCTCCCGTTTTGCTTTCGAGGCTGTAGCTTCAAACTAGTTCATTCGGCTCTGGTTCCGACGCAGCTATCTTGGCTCAGTGGGACGGGCGAGGTGCAGCCTCGAGCCAGACTCGTGCGGTGGAGCATGGAAAGGAAAGCATCAGCAGAAACACAGGAAGATATGGAAGGAAATAAAGGACGTCGGCTAGTGCACAAGACCAATCATAGGCAGCACACGCCTCCTTATCTCATGCAGCTGCCATTTAGTTGAGGAGTCAATTGAGTCCGTGCTGCCAGTAGGATTGATTAATCGCCCCTGCACTCCGATCAGAACTCATAGTGATTTTGACGAATTCTGAGGATAAAATTCTGATGTCTCGTCTTCGTTTGTGGTATCGTCTATACCTCCCCCCCGCCCCTCCTCCCCTCCTAACCCTTCGTGTACGAGTGAGCGTCACTGGCGATGGCTTCAGCAAGCCCCATCAAGGATGCCAAACACGAGAAGCCAAAGAAAGTAGTTGTATGTCGTCGTCCATTTGCTTATCGCTTCGAAGACTGACCGCCTACCTCCCCAGATGTCGTATGTCCTCCTCCGCTTCTCGCGTATGCGCAGCTGGAAGCTCTAGAGTACTGATTCTCACCTCATTTCCTCCTTGAATACTATACATACGTGGGCCTTCTTGTCAATATAGGTATGGTAGAGGAGGCGGAAATTTTGTCAAAGTCTCCGAGAAGAAATACGCAGCAGAGACGAGCACGAAGCTATCGACTGCTAAGAAGCTTCTCGAGGTAGAACCCCCTAGAATGAAGATGAGCGTGAGCTCTGGCCGCGGTGGAGGTGGGAACCACCATGACCACTTTTTGGAGGAGGGCGTGTTCGACCGCGTGATGGAGTACGAGCGCGCAAAGATTATGGCGTACAAGAATGAGCAAGCGGCAAAGCGCAGAACGCGAACATACTCCAATGCGAAATCGACAAAGTCGAGTTCCGATGATGGTAAGCGTACATCGATCTCCCTTTGACTGTATCGGTACTGAGAGATATCAGGAGCGTCCCAGATAGGAATATCATTCCGACGTTCATGGGCCTCGAAATCGGCTGCTGATGTCTCCTCCCAATTGTTGCCTAGCTCGCCTCCTAAGGGAGAAGTTCGTGACTCGCGCAAGTCGTTACGAGCAACTCTCCTCGCTCCATTACGCACGACATTTACGAGACAAAGTCGCACAGAGTCCGTTCTAAGGGATGACACTTCATCTTTTTCAGCTTGTTCCTTGGGTGATCACGCACCGGCTTTGCCCATAGGCTCTCCCGTATCTCCCGTATCTCCACTAGCCCAACGGATCCACTCTCCATCGTCACCAACTACTCACCTTTCTCCATCTTACGTGGACGTTTCGAGCCCGTTGACGGACGACACCCACTCCGCGCTCCTGATGACCCCTAGCACGGCAGAAATGTTCGGGGAACTAGGAGCCGTGGCTATAGCTGCTAGAAAACCAATGGCACGACGTCAGTCCACTGGGATGCATCGTAGCCCAAGATCAACCAACAAGCGACTCACGGGCCCTCCACCGATGCCTTCGCCTACGGAACCGTTGCCTCCACTACCGATTGGGGGCGTACTTATTAACGGCCGTTCGAGTCTTCCTCCACTCCCTCGTCACCCACCACCATCTCCGCCAATCGCCGTATCCATTCACACACACTTTTCCAATCGCGAAGGCCACAGTGAGCCCACCGTTGCACCTTTGAAGTCAAAGATGGTCCTCAATCTCCCCATGAAAACCCTCCACGCGAATCCAGCACCGATGGTTAAGCCTATCCTCATCCCAACCTCTTACGCCCCCTATCCCTCCTCAACTGCTTCTTCTTCTCAGGAAAGGCTAAAGGCCTCGGATACCCAATACCACCGACTCGCGAGTGTCTCCAGTCCCCCAAGCAGCACACCGCCCATTATTCTCACCGAACACGACGGTGGCGTTGAGGCAATAGCCTTCGCCACCGTTGAATTCGAAGAGAACAGCGATACCAACGGGGCCGGCAGCAGCAGCAGCAGTAGTATCAGCACGAGAGCGAATTCCCGCGCTCGTAATCGCAGATTATACAACACCTCCTTCGGAGCGAGAAGTGCGAGCCATCTTCCGGTCCCGGGTATGTTCGCTGCACGGGAGGCGTCGTTTTATGATGACGGATCGGATGTGGACCGTGTGGACCCGTTTATTGCAGAATATGGCCGGCACAAGAATAACGCTGGAGAGAGCCGGTTGGAGGTGAAGCGATCGTTTGAGTCGTGGTTGGATGCACCGCCGTTGACCAAAAGTGCATCGTCTCTCTCCAACATTTCGATACCCTCTCTCAATGAATCGCAACCCGAGCTTGTTGCCGCCTGAGGATTCATGGCAGTCAATCGACCACGGCGTTGCCACCACTTTTTCCTTTCTTTTCCTTGTTTTGTGGAAACCGTATACTATGCTCCACTGCTTATTATCATGTATCCTTCACCCTCTCCCTCGTGTTGCTGACTTTTTTTGCTTAGAAGCTCGGTTGGAGCTATGTTATTAACCTCTTCTATGGATTTGTACATGTGCGAGTATCGATAGACCCGGGCCAACGGTGAAAATATGGTTTTGTCATCTTCACCGAGAGTGGCATCGTTTGTATTGTGTGGCTTAGAGAGAGATTTTGAGAAATAGACTTGTTATGACGATCTATCGGGGTACGGGCGCGAGCCACCCATATGCTAAATTCCGGCATTGTTGAGAACCGACTATTGTGCTTTGAGCTAGGAGTTCTAGGCTATCGGAGCTTTGTGAGAGTTGAGGGCTGTCTATAACCATTTGGAGGAGTTGGGAATGGTAGTGAGGCATATAACCGGTCGAGCGTGTGCTTCCCTCTCAGGCGGCCACGAGCTGCCGCTCAGATGCGATGGGCGGTGCCCATATTTGGGTTTCGATTGCACATGGAGAAATATCAGAAATCCTGATTATCATCCAGTTGTTTCCTGCGGATATATAAGAAACACGTAGGAGGAGGAACAACTGCCTCTTACGAACCTGAGTGTACAGCGTCGGACTCCCCGACAACGGCAAGGACGACAACGACGTTCGGGAAATTATTTTCAACTTTTGACGCGCCCAGGGGTAGTGGGAACGCCATAACCCCGCAATTACAAGAAACGGTCTCAGTCATCGCATCGCATTCGTTAGACGAGCGAAGCCTAGTCGTAGTAGCGGCCGTGTGCCAAAAGTCGTCAACTCAAAAGGGCAGCGTTGAGAACGAGGTCCAAGGTTTTACCTTTAGCCAGTCGACCACTCCTTTTTCGTTCTACCGACTTCGGTTGGACCCTCTGGGAGACCTTATTGGTCCCAACAACGGTAGCAGTAGCAGTGGTTGCGCATCCATGAACGCGACTTCGCGCCATGGGCAATTACGTCCCTCTCCTCCGTCGTACAGTCGACCTGGTTCAGTCCTGGTACGTGATTTCAAGATAAATCTGACAATGTTGTTAAATGGTCGCATTGGCTAATGTCTGTCTGTCTGTCTGTTTGCTTAATGTAGAGGAAGAGCAGAGGGGACGAGCGACCTGGGACGTCGAACAGCTCCACTACACTCCTTCACGCTCGACCATCTACAGCTACATCTACCTCGTCGAGACCAAAGTCTCCAGGTAAACCAGGACAGTCACTCACGAACCATGTACTGGTAAGTTTCACCGCTCGCTTGCGGCTACACGCAGAGATTTGTTCTCGCGGCTGACAGCCTGATTCTTCTTTCTTTCATCTCCGGTCTCTTCAGCGACATCTGGACTCGTTAGAGAGCTCTTTTGACCATGTAGTTACTAAACAAAAGAGTCGTCCTACTACACCTGCTCAATGGCCCAGCCAAGACTCCTCCTTGCTCGGCGGTGTTCATAACGATCTCGAGGGGAGCAGAAGCGGACGTAACGCTGTCGGGGTCACCTCCTCTTCGTCGTGGGGGTCGTCCCTGCGCTTCCATAGAAAAGGAAGCTATGATTCTGTGGGAGGAGGAGAGGAGGCAGACGTTCTAACGGATGTCAATATCGCCAACACCAGCCGCCCTGGAACTGGCACATCGGGCTCTAGCAGCAGTGGTGAGTTTCTATCCTATGGTCCCCATGGAAATCCTCCGTTCTGCCGTTTGCACCTGTCAAAAAGGCGGCTTTGTCGATCTGTTCAGAGCGGAGCCCAGTGCCTCGAGCTTCGCCGACATCACCCCGTATCTTTGTGGCTGCTTCTTCCATACCGTCCAGAGGACCAATAAGCTTTTGTTGATGGTAGCCCGCTCGAGGTACAAAGCGCCCCCCTTGAGTCCTCCCAACTCAAGAAGGCTTTCTCCGCTGATTATAATGATGCGGGCTGATTCAGACAGTGTCTTCTGATCCGCCTCTTTGTTTCTTTTCTTGTTTGCCCGTTCATTTCTTTATTACCCTCAGATTATGCGTCTTTTATACTCACACTCGCGATTTTCCCTCTAGGCAATCGCCGCTTTCCACCCATGGGATTTATTAGACGGAAAAGCTCCAGCATATCGGGTCAAGGGACGCCGAGTGCACCTAGTGCGTTTCCCAGCGCCTCGTTGGGCTCGACGTCGCTCTCCCGAACTGGCACTGGATCCTTGAGTCGGCGAACAGGGAAAGAGAACGGAGGCGGTCACAG
>WSTP01000555.1:0-11474 GCA_019627735.1 Serendipita sp. 400
AGAGAGCAACTTGAGGGAGGTGAAGCCCAGAATCCGCTATGAGGCTAACACTAACACAGGGGAAATATAGCGCGGGTGATAAACGAAAACGCGTAGAGGTTGCACCTTAGAGTTATGTCTGGCCCTCATTTTGTAAGTTAATGTCGCTATACTTCTACGGAGATTCAATAAATGTGGTTAGGACTTTATCCCCTGATAGAGAACAACCGATCAAATTCACCATGCTCGCCTCCTATTTGGTATACACCTATTACTGGTAATTATTGCCATGGGAAAGTCCTGTGGAAATACGTGGAGTAAGGTTTTGGAGCCGACTAATCATAAGTGCAGTGTCTGTCGGTGGTCATCAGTTGTTCAGAAGGGAGTGACTTGCAGTTACGGGTATGCTAATAGAATTGACTACGGAGAATCGATCTCGAGAAGTGAAGTGCAGATTAGGGCATTCGAGACTTGGCTAAATCCATCCTAAGAGGAGCATACGTCTCCGCCTCGAACCTGTTAGAACGACATGGTATTTGATTTTCGAATAACAGGAGCCACAATGGCACAATGGCGGCGACCGTTGTCGATCGGAAGAGTGTTTGGCCAATATTTGTTTGACGCGTCTTCGAAGTCGCTTGTCGCGCGCGTGGTCATAAAGTTGGCTGCGTCTACACATTGTAACAGCACTTTCTTGAACCTACACTTTGTATGAACTATTTAGGAACAGATGCTAGGCTCAGGAGAAGGCCCCAGTTCTACCACTAACAGGAGACCTCCCTATCCTAGCGGCCTGACTGTGCCCTTCATAGACGATCGACAATAATGTCCATTCGATGTGGTATGAAGTACAAGTGAAGCATTAATACCGTTGCAGCTAACAAACGAAAGTTTACGCTCTACAGGACAATCAGAGAATTCTTAGTACGCATTCAGTTCATCAATTTGTCAGCTATGTGAAAAGCATCGTCAAGTGGTTTGCAGCTTATCGGGTACGTCGAACACATACCTCTTTCTTCCCAATTTCTATCCTCCAATCCAATTCCATACAATATTTGGCCCATGTCCGATGGGAAAAAGCTTCGCCCATTACGCCTCAGGTGGATCAATTGGCGCAGAAATTCGATGGGACTCCCCTCAAAACCATCTCCCGTGAGGCCTAACTGTTTCTGGACACCAGGATCCCGCACAAATCCGCACGAGTTGACTGGGCTACTACCATCAATGTCGGGAATGCCCTGGACGCTGCCAAAATAGAGTCGAAGAGATTTACGGAGTCGAATATAGTCTTCTTGCCGTAGCAAGTAGAGCGACCCCGAGAAAAGATTCAGAGGGAGGGCAAGGGATCTCGGTAGCGGTTGGGCGCCCGTGCCGGATGGAAGCTTGAACAAGTGGAGGTCGTCCAAAGGCTTCATTAGTTCTGATGTATAGGGAGAGAACAAATGTAAGGAAACTTTGGAGTCGACTCGTCGAAAGATAGGCATGAACTCGTTAACCTCGTACGGGCTGAATGCGACCAGTACATTGATACTCCCCTCTCTTGAGGTTACCAGCCACTCTACAGGCCGCAAAAACTGATCCATTGCGTCAGCGGCACTCCGCGCTATAGTCAGAGCAAAATCGCTGGTAACCCGAAGGTCTTTGAGGACATCGTTGGTTCCCTTTGGAAGTGCCATCGTAGTATTGATGAACGATTCGGACACGGTAAGGAAGGCTGGGGATCGTGGTTTGATTCTGCCTGTCATTACAAATGACCGCACGTCTGGGTGAATAGAATGTTGGCGCGGCATCATATCGGGAGGTCGCTCCACCTGTCTTTCCACCTCCTCTTCTTGAACTAGTTCTACCTCTTGCTCCTCCTGCGCCCTAGCTTCGTGGAACGCAAAACCTCCAAACAATTTGCTTTGTTCGAAGATTTGTTGGCTAATGGGGTTGACGGCATCCACACGATGATATTCAGAGATCCACGCGTTGGGACCTTGCTTTTGATCAATGCCATAGTGTTGATTCAGCGTGCGCGAGTCCGGCTGTGAAAATGCTTCTTCTACTTGATCGGCTGTCGCTTTCTGACCCTCTAGAGAGTCCCATCCAATCTTTCGCTTTGCAAATTCATGACCTTGGATTGCCCACAAAGGTGCATTGTTATCGAGTTGCCGACATGTTTCTTTCATTGTCCACATAACCACCTCTGGAACTGTTATGTCGCCCTCTCTACGACTGACCCTCTTGACTGACGCAGCGACCTCTTCTGGAGCAAAGAATACGAGAGAATGAGAAGATCCGAGCTTTCTCATCCGCATGCACCCTATGATGAGAAATCAGCGGATATGTAGCAAAAGAATAATGCACGTACCTTGTGCAAGCTTATCCTTTGTAAGTCTGGGACCAAGTGTCACCGCAGCTCGGCATGGTGGTAGCTTCAAGTCAGTTCCCCGTGTATGGGCATCGTCCAAGAACACCACACACTCGTTCAAAAGGTTGACGAATGGCGACTCTGAGAAAGCCTGAGTGGATCCGTCTCTCGATATAACCCGCAGGTTGTCATCTTCATCAAAATAGACCCCGGCCTTGATCGTAGCGATCTCTTCAAGGAGAGAGAGCCACTTTGCGACGAACTCCTTGTTGCTGCGGTCTAAAATCTGTGCACCCACATCAAGGAAGACCTTGGGCATGGTTTTCTGCTCCATCACACTTGCCAAGAGGTCGTCAGATGAAATCTTGTCACGATGGACCACGATAGTCGAGTTTTCTGGCCGTAATATACGTTCGAGAACGGTTGCGTTGGTGTGTCGCTGTTCTGCCGAATCAACTTGAACAATAGTAGTCGGAAGGAGGAAGCGAGAGTCGTTGGTGCCACTGAACCCGGTAGTAGGATGGACTTTCGTTGCAGCGAGGTCCCATCCACTGGTGGACATCTTTTGTGGGAATGACTTGGCTTCCTTCGAAAAAACACAGTTATTCAAGAAGAAGTCGATCGCCCGCTTGTTGTGCTTGATAATTGGTCGTAGTCTCAATATCATTGTTCCTTCATCCTCTAACGCGAGGCTACGGAGGTCCTTCACGGCTTCAGGAATCGTGGAACATTCCGAGAGCCATTCCCCGTAAATGAGCTCTGGATTATCAGTCTTGAAGAGTTGTTCCATTGTCCGGGATATCATGTCATCTTCCATCCCGCCATAATAGTAGCTCAGGCATGTTGTTATAATTAGGACGTCTGGATGAGCAAAGTCAGATCGGATGGATGGGGAGTTTAGCGCGCGATAGGGAACAGCTAGTTGTGATCGCCGTAAGTCTAGGCCATATTCGACTTTCCAACGCTTCTCCTTGAGAACAGTGAAGAGAATCCTATATGCAATCAGGCCACGCAATAGGAGAAGGCTCTTCCAGAGAACTGGATCGTCTTTCCCTTGATTTCTGCAGTAGGATTCGAGATCTGCAGCATCCAGAGGTTTCACGGCCAAGACAGTAATAAACTGCAAGGCGGCATCTTTGAGCCTGGTGGAGAGGTTACGCAACCGAACGTTAATCAGTGTGCTTTTGAACACAATTTCCTGGGCTAGATCGACAAGGAAGGCATGGGCACTATCACCCACTATCCTGATTACCGGGAAACTTTGATTGGCGGGAGGTGCCGCGTAGGTGACAAGAAAGCCATTGGTTGTGGAGGATCGAGAGAGTTTATGATGGAGCTGAGAAAGGAGTTGCTGTACTATCTCCCATCGACTTGGCGCTGCGTCGAGTTCGCTTTGAGATCCAATTGTGTAGATCAGTTGATTCCGAGGATGTAGAATCTCATCGCTCTCATCCAGAATGTCTCTGGTGTTGTTCTTCGTCCAAATTTGACATTCGATCAGCTTGTGCGCCATGTTCGGGTTAGTCTTCCCTCTCATTAATGTGTCTAGGCCGAGAAGCTGGAATGATAGGATGTGTTCCGGTTGACAGAGCCACACCCCTCCGGTTTTGAGCCAACATTCCAGCAGATGCTTCATGGTCTCAGCACCACCATTATTAACTTTCAGATCACGGCTCAGGGGAAGAGAGAATATGCGCCGGTTTGCCAGCCCTGAAAGTCGTTGTCTGAGTAGTTGAAGCTGTAGGTTGGCCTGAGGTTTAAGGACTACAACTCGCACGAGTCGAGAAGAATCTGCTAGCTTTCCAGCTGCCATTGGGACAATTACCTAATGCAGTGGTCAACGAAGGTGACTATCGCTGATTCTGTACTTACAGAGGATTTTCCTTCACCCATGTCTAACTGCATCACAGAGTTATGCTGTTCTGGAGGGTCTATCATCGCATTCGCAACCTTGACCTGTCTCGATCGGATGCAGAAGTCGCCATCGATTTCCAATAGTAACCATTCTAAGTCATCTTTCATCCTGTTTTTTCGCCCTAGTAGCACCTCCTGGCCATATTCATCATCCTTTCTCATGACGGCAGAGCGCAAGATTCGTCGTACGTGCTGCACATTAATTATCTGGTTGGCCAGATGAGATATTATAAAAATCCAATCAGCCGGAGTGTGGAACCGTTCTGTAAAGGAAAGCTTGCGAAGGAGTATTTTCGAGGTGATGAGTGGCCAGAGGCCAGAACGAGATATTAGCTCCTCCGAACGGGAATGCGGAGATAGATTATCGGTAATGCTTTGCTTTAGATGTTGGAGGACGTGTAGCTGATAGGAAGTGGTTTGGCGAAGGAGATCTATGGGGACAATTCTCGCCCTTGGGAAAGAGGGAGAATCCCTCAAAGCCGCTATGCTGCTCTTCAAATTAGAAATATAATGATTCTCGAGGGCAGACTTTGATTCCCCCTGTAATTTGTTCAACAGGGCTTCGAGCGAGGTGGGCTTCGTCCTATTGGGCGTAGTACCGAACCCTCCACCTGATCCGAAAGGTAGTCCTCCGTCACAGCTTGAAATATCGACCGTAATTTCGCGGTTGGATAGGAGGTGGTTTAAATCGATAAAGGAAGCTAAAGGAGAGGGTATGCGAGGAGGTCGAATAATCCATTGATGGAATGGAAGCAATGATGTGGTGGCGGCTTCCGGTGTCAGTGCAAGCTGTTGGAGCACTTTCCGTATATGCTTGATGAAAAAGAGATTACGGGTCCATGTCACTAAGAGAGGAAAGATATGATCCTTTACATGTGTTTTCACTCCTGCCAGATGGCGTTGAGGGGTGACAGGTATGACGCCATTACTCGGATAATTGGGCCAGGATAGCCGAATGGCTTCAATAACCACGTGGATTTCCGATGCCACAGCGGATCGATACTCGCTTCTCCGTGCTTCTACACGAGCTTTATGGGTTTCTCCTTTGGCAGATTTGATTAAGAGTGCTTCAGGACTATTATCGAAGCCGATAGCAGTCTGTTGGAGGTGATTCCTGACTTGATCCTCCTTGAAAATGCAACCTTGATTCATGAGTAGATCGGTGTGTACTTCGTGAGCAAATCCCGGTTGTCTAAATGCATTTTCAAGTTGTATGCGTCCTAGTATCTCCAGGATGGGCTGTAGTGTCGGATCATAGTAAGCCGTAATGCTGAATGCCAACGAAGCTGCTAGGGAGGGAGTGGGGGATCCGGTTCGACAAAGGGAATAGAACGTAGTCCAAGTGTTGTTTATGTCACGGGAAAACCAGCTTGCGACATCCTTGAAGCTCCAACCCTGTGATGCTTTGATAACTGGCCACGTTTGGATGTCTGCCTCTAGATCCTTGTGCATAGGGAGACGTTTAATCCCCATCGTCGACAACGTCATACTGTAGGAAATCAATTCCCGGTCTTGGGAGCTCTTTGAAGCCATATTGAACGTTCTTGTGTATGTCGTGTCATGAGACGTTCTACAGCCGTGTGCAGCAGTCCCACGTAGCAGCGCCCTGGTACTGAGCCTCGACATTCCTGGGCCACTTTCAATTGGTTTACAATCAGGACCATTTGTGTCGAAGCGGGTAATGTTCTCCCAGTGCTCTAGGAGACGATTGACAGCAAAATGAAACACTGGAGACTGTGAGGACGGTGGTAATCCTCTATTCCAGGTGACCTTCTCCATCTGGGATAGGTGAGGAGGATGAAATTCTCTAGGCGCAGAAATATTGGATATTCTCTTAATTTGTGCCCGCCAAGTCCGGGGCAATGCTTGATACGAGAATAGTGATGCACTTTGGAGGCGGTCCAACGCTTCATCTATCCCTCTCCTTCCTGTCAGTGGGTCGGAGAATGCAGAGGAGGTACAAGCATGGAGCTCGATCAAGTGGAGGTCACTTTCCACGGTGCTAAATCCATGAAGCCTTCCAACAAGGTCGTCTATAGAGAGCGCATAGAAGCCACCTTGATCGAGGCACTTGATGTGGACGTGGGGGTGACCATTCCGACTGCTTAAGATCGAAATGTTGCCCTTTGGGATGAGAACCTTGCGCTGACTCTCGGCTGTTGAATTATCTGATAGGACCAAGTAGTCCGTCAGGCCGTATAGACACCCCATGTCTTGAGAATCAGCTACTTGATATCCTGGGAAATTGGCGCATTCTAAAGTGCCGGCGTCGGTGATGTAGAAATGGAGGTAATGTCTGGGAAGATCTACCCGTATGGATCGGTTCTCCCCATCAGGAGCGATAAAGACGTCCATGCGGAGTGGCTCGGGCTCTAAGACGTGGAGGATTTTGTGAACGGCTATGAACGTTTGCGAGTGTGGATTCATTGCTACTATCATATGACCGGCTTGCAATTTATGAAAATATCCGGTCACGAATCTGGGATGAGACTCGAGGGATATTTGCCAAGGTGATCCACCGCCTAAAAGGAAGTCTTTGCAGGCTCCGAAGGTGATAACCCTAGTGGTCCCCATCTCCTTGTACCACAGGTCGTAATTAGCTATAAAGCTCGCAGGGATGTCCTCTTGAAGCTTGGCACCAGGTATATACTCGTGCATCGCTCCTTGGTGCTGAATACGGATCACAAGATCGCCACCAGCTTTCTTGAAGTGAACCTTTTAAATCGAATAAGCTCAGTTGACGGATCCAAGAACGACGTGAAGTTTATACCATGAATTCTCGGTACGGTGCTTCATAATCCATTCCGACCATGTCTGAAGGGCGGGCCTTCAACGAGAACTATTAAAGAGTATTGAGATAAGCTCATCGTAAGTTTGAATGAACTCACATTTTTCCTAAATACGGCCTTGTAGGAACTATGGGACAGGTATTCCTGAGGAAGTTTGTTTGCCGTTTTACCATTCACAAGAAGTGTTCCCTCGATGACGTTGATGTGTATTGTTTGCAGCAATGGGCTCGAGGGATTCGACTTCCACCACCGGCCACCTTGAGACGACAAACATGACCAGGACTTGCTCTTGATATGGCTAGGCCAACTCTTACGTGCGATGTCATCCAGTAGTATAGAAAGCCCCGGCGTATTGGAAATAAATGGTTCTAGTCGATAGGACAATAGCTGATCGCGTCGAGCGAGTGTTTGAATTGCATGCGTTTCTGGAGAAAATGGGTTCGACGCAATCAGAACTAGCATGTCGATCATGATGTGGATACTGTTCTCTTGACAAATGCTTGGTAGGTACCTGGCCTCAACGTCGAATGTTGAGCGGCAGACCATTGCGAGAACGGAAATCCTTTGCTGGTAATCCTTGCTCGGCTCAGCTTCTTTGCGGTTGGCACATTCGAGTTTTTGGATCCATGACAGGGCAATGGTCCTCGCCTGGCTAAGCAGGCGTAAGGCCGAATTTGCTATCCTATTATCTGGTGACAACGAGAGAGAACGGGAAGCTATAAGGATAAGGCACGCAAGGTGCCACACCTTCGTTCCTGAGTCCCTTAGCCTGTCCATATGCCATTGTACAGTGTCCAGGAGTTGTTGTGAGAAGCTCACATCTTGAAGGTCGCGATGGGCATCTCGACAGTAATCTTCGGAAATGCCAGGTCCTACTTGCCAGGTTGCCTGGGCGAGCAATAGATAGATGGACGGATCTATAAATGAGAGAGAGTGGCTGCAGAGAGCCCGTGCGATATTGCGCCACTGGAGGGCGTTACCAGAGCGAAGGTGCCCGAATGCAACGTACTCGCTGAGAGGTAAATCTACTGGACAACGGGATTGTGAAGCGATGACGGAATTTGGAGTATGATTCGTATTCAAAACAAAATGCTGCATGGTGGGGGCATATGGGGGGTCTATCTGGAAAGTAGTGTGCGAGCGTATCGCCTCAGTGGCGATTTCTTCCTTCAAAAAAGTTACTTTGGCCGTATCAAAGATACAATATTGCCCTGCATGGGGGAATATTACCGAGTTGACCTTGGAGGGTATTCTGCAATCACGACCAGGAAGACGGGAAATTGGTATCGAGCTTGAGGCAACTGATATTTGAAATCCTTTAGAGACGAAATATTGATCTGTGGGCTCATAATCCGAGAGTTTATTGCTGCTTGTCGCAGATGAAGCTTCGTGTTTCATTGCACGACGCCGAAATTGATGGGTTGCATCTCGCCAAATGCCAAACGGAAGGGGACAATCGAGTTCGAAGACAAGGGGTTGGGAACGGTAGTCCTCATCTGGAAGGTAGTCTTCAAATTTTTGTATGTGAATAGAATTGGATTCTTTGACGAGGCTGCATTTGTAACACCAGCTCGCATGTCTATCGATGTAGTCCCCATAATAGTATTCCTTGTAGTATTGGCAGGAGAGCCGGCCGATCTCGTTAAGTAGGTCCCGGTGCTTCTTGTTTAGCCTCCATAGCTCTTCCTCCTTTTGCTGCCTCGCCTGCTTTTGCTTCTCTTCAATGCTCCGTTTGAGACGTTTTAATTCGCTTGAGGACAAAAAATATCGGTTATGGAAAGATGAGGGTGAATTAATATCACCATAAATTGCCGATAGTCGACCTTTCAGCGCAGATGCATTGTGCCTCTTCTGAAGGTAGGATTCGGCCTGCTGAAGTCGCTTTAATTGTTCAGAAAAGGGAAGGAGCAGAGGTTCGAAGAGCTCGTGGGGTATGTCCGGAGAGAATTCACCAAGAAGAGGACACCAGGAAATGACGAGCCGGTCGAGCGCAATCCATAGCTCCAGGGCCGTGAGCCACATGACGGAGGTGCGTTCAGGGGCATTTCGATAAGCATTTGTTGCATACTCCATGTAAAGGTGGAGAATGGAGGCGAGCGGTGCACAGTCGGCACTTGATCGAGCAGACGACCCGGCCCAGCTTGGAAGTTGAGTTTCCACCCAACATTCAAGGTCGTAAAGACCAATCTCTAGTTCCGATCTGTTTATATTCTCTGGGAGAGTTGTCGATATAGGATCAAGGCGAACGGAGCAGGAACTAATGAGCTGGCGATTGGTTGCTTCTACATCGAAGGTGGGGGAGGTCTTTTTGAGAGCCGCAGTTCTTCCCACAAGCTCCACCAAGTAGGTCTGGCTATTTGTAAATGTGAAGTGCATGCTCTCTTCGATCTGTTCGGGGCTTGGAGTCGTCCAGTGGATACGGTTGATACAGGCGTTCATCGTCTCCTTCCATCTGCCTTGCATGATCTCTGCCGTCCGGGAAATTGTATTGACGACTTGGGCCAGTGGCGCATTGATGTTGTTGTCGACGATATCCCTAATCTTCCACATCCTTCGTGCCAGCTTTTGCGTCATCGTGTTCAGAAGATCAGTCTCGATGACATCTGGGCCGACATCTGCCGCCATGTCTATGAGACGAGCCATGAAGAAGGCCTGAAACGCCTTGTAGCCCTCTGCTGTAGAGACTTTGCACTCCAGGAGCGTGCTTTGCAATGTGACGCGCAGCAACAACCATAGAGGACTACGCCTCCAAGGGGTTTCTCCCGAATTCCAAAGAACGTGATCTCCAATCCTCTTTGTGATGAACGGGGTATCCACCTTGGTGCCATTACCCGGTTCAAGGGCTCTGAAATAGCCGGCGAGTGCTTCGGTGATATAGCGTGGACTAGCGACATCACGAACATTCTCGTGGGTCTTCCCCGCCTTGACCAGCACGGGGAGTGTCTCCGCGATATATGTAGACTTGAAGAAGGCCAAGGCATGGGATACAGTCGAGAGGAGTTCGTCCTTGTGCTCGAGGAGTAGTCGCGGGTTCGCAGGATATTCAACGACCACTTTTCCAGAGGTGCTGACGACTGTTTCGTTTGGGAGCGAGAGCTCAAAGGACTCGAACGTAAAGAACTCGGGAGATAATTTTCTAAAAATCACTCCAGCGTTTTGATGATTGACTTGTAAAGGAAGCGCATCTAATAGATGTGTGAGCGTGCAGTTACTTCACCGACTAGAAGTAACTCACCATGCGGTTCCATGTTGCGCAGGGCACTCTCAAGCGAGGAGGCAGACACTTTGTCTGAAGTATGTAGTGCATAAAACTTTGGGAGCATGCGACCAATCATTGCCCATGCGCTGGTCGCCTTGTGAGAGGGGGGCGGGTCCCCTTGCTTCAAAGTATCCAAAAACTTCTCTACACTCTGAGACACGAGTTTGATGAGGACAGCATCTTTCTGGTATCCGTCTTCGTCCGCTCTTTGTGGAAGCTTAGGAGGGAGGAAGACATTTTCTACGCAATACCGCAGTTCTGACGCAGTTGGCGCTTTATGGTTGAAATCTATCGCACAAAGATGAGCCAAAATAGAGAATCAGGGCTTAAACATACCCATGATTGTTCACTTAGTCGTTGTGGGAGAGACAAAGAGTGGGCTCAGCCGGTCAACCGTCAGGCTCCGTAGATAGCCCAGTACCAGACTTGGACCCCTGTAACCTCAGGACCCCAGAATTTGTAGGAGCAGATATGGGTTAGGCTAGCTTTCGCCTCGAGTTGGTTCGCCATTATCCAGACTCCTCCTTTGTAAGGTTGGTTCGGAATAAAGGTGAATTTGTTGCTGATAGCAAGAATTTCGCTGCATTTACGTGGATGTCTTTTTGGATTGGCATCGAAGAATGACCAGACGTGTTAGACTTGATCAGGTTGTCCCGCTGCAATAGAATGTGCTTCGTAACCTCTAATTATTTTCTTTTTAGACCGCCGGAAAATTCTTTTTCTAGGCATCTTGGTCAGATTTCCCAGTTTATTCATGGATGTTGATGAAAGGACCGAGGAGGTTCGCCGCAACTAAGCTGTCGCGGCTATCACCGACAGGTCGAGTCCCACTTATTCTCGCCTCGTCCTAGTTCATGTCCGATGAGTGTCAAATTGTATCTAATTTATTAAACGAGACAGGATTCTGGAATCAATCGGAGTGTCTGTTGGTCAAGACCTCACGACAATTACAGTACTAGCTTTTAGTCATGTCGTCTGGACGGGCAGTCACTTGGTTGAATATATATATATGTCTCAGTTCACACTTACATATTCACGTAGGGTTTAGCTGTGGGGAGGGATCTAATCCTGACCAACCGACCGAACTGGAGGTCACGGGAGGCTAACAGGAAATGATATCGAACATATCTATTACACTCGAATTTAAAATATCTTCGTATACCAATTGTTGACTGAGGAT
>WSTP01000556.1:0-11423 GCA_019627735.1 Serendipita sp. 400
CATCTACTTCTTGTGGGGGGTCTTGGCGAGTCTCCTTACCTACGCAAAACCTTGAAAGATACCTTTGGAAATAAACATGTCAGTGTCGTAACGGTAGACGAATCGACGTAGGTGCTTTCTTTCCGGTGTGTTCCCCATTGTCTCACTCGGATTTCCCTCCATACACAGCAAAAAAGCTGCTGCTGAAGGAGCTGCACTTTGGTATATCCGACAACATGTCGTCGCTCGAGCCGTTCGTAGCACCTTTGGTATCATCCTTTGGCGTCCATTCGAACCAAACTCCTTCCACAAACAAAGGAAACACAGAGCGAAAATGGATCACGATGGAACGATGAAGATGGTAGATCTCTGGGAGACATGGCTCAAAAGGGTATTAATCCCTTCATCTCCTCTCTCTTTCGTAATGCTGACCAGAGTTCTTGTAGAACCACGTGGTGGGAGAGGAAACATCGCTCTCTTTCAACTATTTCTCCATTTACAAAAAGATACCGTCCGACTTGGGAACCTTCTCTCAAGACGTATTTGCCTATGACGGAGAGGAAGATATAATCTGGGGTCGTGACGATCAAGGTCTGCATCTTTCCTGATCCACCTCCTCTTTCTTTTTGAGGTCATCACTCAAATGGCAATCACTCTAGGTAATCTTGCAAAGGACGTTCGAGTCGTGTGCACACTCCGCGCAGATTTGTCTGGTTTACGATCTGGTCTACGGGCCCAACGAGGTCCAAGGGGAGAAGAATTTTATCGGGTCGATTATACAATCTCCGTCATGCTAGGTGGAACCAGCTTGAAGGCCCGTCTAAACTGGTATGAAGGGGTACGTCTCACATCTTGTCTTTCCTCCCTTTTCCTCAATAACTGACGCATCTCGTGAATCATCTAGGACGAGAGGAAAGAAGGGCAGGTTATTGTTATACCCAACTCGATACTTTAACTCTGTTGTTTCTTCCCATCTTTGACATCCTCACTATGGACGGAGATTGGGGTTGGAACAGTTAAAATCCAGGCTATTCGTATCTCCTTTTGTCTTTCCTCTGTATCAACTTATGCAAAACATGGACTATTATATTTCCTTCGTCGCACTTTTCAGGCAGGCGTTGTAAAAGAAATCAACGAGTATATAAAGAAAATTCCATATTTATTGGTCTATATGCATGATGAATCCAACTAAGAATTAGGCATCATATATTACGTGCTTGATGGTCGTGTGACTAAGGGGTGAGGAGGTTTCAACTCTCCTTGTGAATTTCAATACCAGGAGGGGCTCCCATTGCTAAATAACAGGTCTATTAGACCAGGTTTATTGGGGAAAGGGTACTAGTCCACTCACCGTGCTTGATTGTATCGTATAGTAGGAACTGACCGGACACTAACCCCATCGTCATAATCGTACGTGGGCCTAATCCACTAAACAATCCTCTGAAACCAGCTTGTCGAGCCAAAGTCGTCAGTCGATATATCATGCTCCCCTGAGGTCCATGTCCCTTGTTGATCTAAGTGCCAATGGGTAAAGGCTGTGGTTAATCCAGGTACCAATAGGTGTAAATGAAAAGCGGGCTAACATACCTGACTTAGCAGTGTATCAGCCGGTTGACTTAAAAATGCTGCTGCTGCACCAGCGGTAAGACCACTTCCGAGATCAATGAAACCCTTGTGGATTGTAGAAATGTTTCTCCTCCGCTCGTCACTCATGTTCCGATACGCAAGCTCGTGACATAGCTCGTTGACTGTGAATTGGCCGATGGCAAAAGGAATCTGCCTATGAAGGAGCAATGGTGGTGGGCAAGTCAGAGATCGGTACGAAAGCTTCCTCGATTAAAAAAAGACCATGATCTCACTTACTTGCAAAGGATGGGTAAAAATCCTGCATACATTTCCCGAATGCCTCCCTCCCTCGCCATACGAGTGAACCCAGTTACTAATCCTGTAGCATACTTTCGGTCTGATACAAGTCGTATGCGGGTCGCTTCCAGAGGCTATAGCATATACCATATAAGTTTCAAAGCGATCTTTGATACTCTTGTCTGTTGGGGGCTTACCGTGAGGAGGATGTCGGCGAAGAATTCCGCCGCACTGGCGCTGAGAAGGTAGATGGGCATCCGATACGGTATCGCATTCTCTGGTCCACCAATTGTTTCTACTATGTTCTTCTTCCAAAATCTATTGTCAAGACGGTCAGAGACCCAAAAACTTGTAATGACCCTCGCGAGGGTGTTTTGAAAGGTACACTCACTCGTATCCAGCAAACTTTGCTCCACCTTGAACAAAGTATCCCACGGCAGTTGGACCAAAGCCTGTTAGTAGACCCTACATATGTACTGTCGAGTCAGTACTTATGAAGCATATTCATAATCATCCGGACGGAACGGAGAACAGGTTGACAGCATGTTCTTTACGATGCGACATTCCTTCTAGCTTGAGGAGAAGAGTAAAGCAAAGGTGTATTTACCTTGGGTCCTTCGCTTGCAACTATCTTTCGGCCACCAGAGAAGAGGGAGTGGCGTGCTAGCTCAGGGTCGATTTGGATGCGCGTTTTGACCACATCGATAGCTATCGTGATATGATGATTAAAATGTCGCTCGAGAAACACTAAAAGACGTACGGGTGACCGCGCCGTGTGTTAGACTAGTCCGGCCACAAACACCGTCCAAGTTATTGGAGTCAGAGGCCACAACAATGTACTGATAATCGATTCGAATGCTCACGTAGCTACGAGGGCACCTATCAAACCAACCACGGTCAGTCGGCTAACTAATACCCCTAGAGATGAACTCTCACCTGCAGTGAAGAATTTTGTATAATCCTTTGGTGTAAACTGGGGGAGGACATAAGCAGAAGCAGAAGAGGAAGAGGTCGTCGATTTTGGCTTTGAGGCCATGGCTGTCGTGGTTGGAGGTCGAGTTCTATTTCAGACCTGTTGACGTCAATGGTTTAGGTAACAGTCGGTACTCATAGGCCGCGCGTTGTAGCCGGTGAGCCAGTTCTTAGCAAGCAATTCGGTATAATGCTTTTGAAATCATTCGCATTCGTCTGCAAGATCATACAATGGTAATGGATCACCCTTTGTGGTTGTCGAAAAAGGGACTGCAGACCATAATACCAGCATATTCTTCTCGAAATCCAATGTCTACAAGGAATGAAGCAAGGGATCAATTGTCGAATAATGGGTTCAAACGGCGTAGGGTCAGAGTGAGGTCACCTGTCCACATGTCCACGGTAAAAGGTGCTGTTGGTATTATTCTGCTGGAAGATTTAACTAAGACATGCTCACACGAGGAATGGGTACATAATATAATTAACTTACTGGTGAGTTTATGCTACCTTGCTTGTCTGACTTCCGTGCTCAGACTCGAATGCCACTACTTGGTCTAAGTTGACATTTCACCAGATTTAAGGTCCTTATGACAATAAGAACCAAGGTTGTGGCCTAAAGCCACCGCTGTTATTTGTCCGTACACTCCTTTCGTCCACCAACGTCATGCATAGAGGCGCAGAACGAATAGGGGCCGGCCCTCAAAACAAGTTCACATGATCTTCAAAACGCACATGCACGCTAAATTACTCCACATCGCCGCTATACTGGCACCAACAAACTTGAGCGGCCGGTTCGAGCGAAACTGACCCGACGCATGGTGGCAGCAAAGGAGACTATCACAATGGCTCATGCGGGACAAAGAGAACGACTGTTTCACCAGAGAAACACGCTAGAAAAAGACTGAGAGACTGTCGTCGACGTGTTGAACCCGACCATATATCGACCAGCAAGGACTGACAGCTGACAGGACAATCTTTCCCTCCCCCCCTCCCCAATGCTCTTTCGGATCCTTATCCCTGTAATATTGCTCTTTGCATCCATTGGGCTCATCTCTGCCCAAGAGAGCAATACTTCTGGTGCACCTGGAACGACAAGAGGGACAATCGTTTCCCCCCAGAATGGCACCCACGTCAAGCCTGACAGCTGGATCGACTTTGTTTACAACTCCATGGGAGAATACAGCGTCACGTCATATAACATTAGCATCTGGTTGTGGTGTTCGGATCCGACTTTGGGCCTGTTCACCAATCACGCCACAGGAGTCAGCATCGGTCGTTTCTCCCTTTCCAGCTCTTGTGAGTGAAACTTCTTTTTCCTCGAGACATCAATGAAGGAATGAAAAAGAATCGTGTCCTGATAAACATCCTTTGTATGAAACGAAAGCGAATACCGATCCACCACTTCCGCCTCCCCCAAGCACGATCTACATCCCAGACTTCAGTCACGGCGTGACCGGATTTCCTATCGGTTGGGGAGGTGGAGTGAATCAATCAGATGCTCCCCTCTGGCTAAGCGTCCTCGAAGAGTACGGAGGGGAAGGAAGCGTCAGTCGCCATTAGTTCCTTATGTCTACTTAAAATACTCACGAACAGCCCTTCGTCTAGAGCTTTGGGGCAAAGGTGGCATATACGTCAAACCTGCTGGTTTATAACAGCACGCTGTCGATATCGGCATAAAGCAACTACAAAGAAACTGGCATATACCTCTGAAATTATCTGAAGCTTAGCAAGAAGAAAGGTTCAATATAGTTACATTTCATGTGGGGGAACAGAAAAATATCGAAATGCAGGTCAGACGGGGTTACATCATGAAAACTAGATGGTGAATGAAGAGTGGAAAAGAAACACTGGAGAAGAGGCTCGTGTGTACAGTTTTGTGTGGTTCATTTTTATTTTGTTTTGATGTTTTTGGATTGGTATTTGGGAACGGAACGGAGAACGGGGAACAGTGAAAGGCCAATATTTTCTTGTTTCTTTGGCTACCTATTCCCCTATATCGTAGTTTTGACCATCGTCCAATCGATAAACAGCTTTCGGATCCGTTCCTTTATCGACAATTGACATTCGCCACACGGCAACTTCTCTGTCAGTGGTCCCAGCACACTTTGAAGCTGAGACAGAGGCGTATCGGCCGTAAGATTCCAACTGAGTTCGTTTACTGCCTCTCTCCAGGGTTTCTCTAGTCGTGTCCTTTGGTCCAACGCGTCGCATAACAGCGAAGGCGTATGACCGCTTGGGGGAGGTCTGAGCAACAACCTGAGTCGCTCTACGCGTCCGAGATGAAGGAACACAAGTCGACGAAGGTATATGGGACCCATGTAGATGCAGTTTTCGTCGGTGAGATTATGGAGTGGGACCGAAACAAGATAGTGAGAACATTTGACGGCGAGCGCTTCAAGACCGTGCTTGCATACCAACGCATATGTCTCCAATCCTGAGACTAGAGCATGATCAAGTGTCATCTGGAAGAAATGCTTGCCTTCCGAAAATCGGTCTACGACGTCAATTCCATATAAGGGAAGAGCGTCTAATAAATCTGAAATTTGGGAGAGTGTTGGCTTATAGCTCGTCGGGTCAAAGTCATAGATGGTATGTAAAATCAAGTTCAGGACGATGGATGATTCGGCCACTAATTAGGGCGCGATACGGTAATGTTGAATACAGGGGCGGAATACTTCAGTACCTGCTTCAATTGGGATAGGATTCAGAATTGCTCACCTTGGATCCAAGAGAGTTCTGGATTATCTATGCACCCCTTGAATTTATTGCACGAGTGTTCAAGTAAAACTCGTTTATGCACAACAAAATAGACATTATCAGTGGTAACGATGAGGAGATCGCCAGGATAGTCCTCCCTTGGATAAAAGGTTGTACTCATGGACACCACTTCATTTGGTTGATGGCCTACGTCCTGAGATTGCCATGAATGATAACAGCTTCAGTGCAACGAGTGGTAGCAGAGGTGGATAATCCTTACATAATCTGTCCAATAAGACGACGGATCGAAATCCATTTCCTTTGGTCACTCCCTTTATGACGCTTGTATGCCGGAAGGATACGGTTGGAGCGAAGTTTATGGGCGGAGAGGAGTTCAACAAAGGGTAGCCTGCAAAAGCGCTACCCAAACTTTACTGCGACTATGAGCGCAGAGGAAGGACAAAAAGAGACCAATGGGCAAGGGAGGAAGCGTTCGAATAGTTGGGATATAGACCACATGGCCTCGGTCGTCGATTGAAGGGCCACCAACGGGTTATTAAATATTCTCTATAGGTAGCTGTCACTCTTCGCAGGTCACCGGACGCGCGATAGGGAATGGGGGTCAGAAAACCGCAACGGGCTAGCCTTGGGCTGAAAACTCACGATTGGTTGCTGTGGTCAAACCTACAGACCGCTACCTTTTCCTTGCGTACGTCTTACTTTTTACGAGTATGCACCATATTAGTAGGCATCGATGTTGGACCGATGTCACGCTTTCAGCAACGTCACTTCGGGAACGCGAAGCCGCAAAGTATCTCCAGTCAGCTGCGAATTGTGCCTTTGATGGGTATCGATACCCCTAAAAATGGAACAATATGGATCTGTACGCCGTCTAGGTCCTTTTGAGCCTTTACGCATGAAACCCGCTTGACTAACGAGCCTGCCCCAGCTTTTAACAGGATACGCGACTAAAAGGTCTCGAGCCCTGCTTCTCTGGGAATTAAACTTCATATCTTATTCCTAGGTATGAGTTATATGCCCATTATACGGCCCGTGCGGACAATACCTTTGGCAGAACGAACAATATTCCACCTGCACGAGTAGCATGTCGACCAGGTATGCATATAGTGGACCTCGCTCGATATTCCACAGTAGAAACTACTCCAGTGTACCGTGAGTGGTGCTGCTTTGTACATCTCTGAGTGATCAGGCTGAAACTGAGCTGAGAGGTTCTCCCCCTTCATATTAGGGGAGTGAGAATACTATAGGACACGGAAACTGGTTTTATAGCTCCGGAAAAAAGCTGGTTATTCCAAACTAGGGACCTCGTTCTGTCTTAAACGCCTTGTCAGCATTCACATCTTCACAATGGCCACAATTAAGTAGCCCACTGCACTTAACAAGTTGTATAGTTGGTGAAAAGGCGGTCCAATATTCAGGAAAGGGCAAGGCGTAGACCAAGTGGAGCGCTTTGTACGCCCATACTCCCTCGAGCAAGTACCAATGACCAAGAGCTCGATCACGGGTTTCACCAAAAAAAGAAATGGCATGGTCTCAGCACTTTATTGAAACTCATTCTCGCCCCGTGGACCAGTGTATCGCAAGTGACCAGCTGATTTATTTAACGAAGCGGCGTCACCGTTGAGGGTGACGTGTATAGTGAATATTCGGAATGGTTGGAGGAGAATATGTTGTTCAAAAAAGGATCGGTCCCTATGTACTCCCGAATACTGCCCCCGACATCGAAAAGGGCTTGATTCCCCAACTACAGTTCCGCAAATACCGCCGTGGTCCATTCCACAAGCAGTCTTTGAATCCTCTGCCTCATCTGATGTCGACATTCTTCACACTGCAACTGATCTGTGAGGGGCTCAAGTTTCGACTGGAGCACAGAAACCGGTATGTCGCCTGATCCCTCCCACCACAGCTCGCTCACCGCGTCTTTCCATAAAACTTCAAGATTATTTTTCTGTGAATCGGTATCGCAAAGCCCATTCGGCTCGTGTCCGTTCGGTGGGGCTTTCAACAGTCCTTTCAGCCCCTCGTTGTGGTTTTGGTACAAGAGGATCAACCGGCGCAAGTATAGCGGTCCCATGGTGACACAATGTTCTTCTGTGAGCTGATCGAGCGGGGTAAGTAAGAGGTAGCGGGAGGATTCAACAGCGAGCTCCTCAAGATCATACTTGCACACGAGAGCAAAGGTATCGAGTGGGAAGGAGATCGCGCTGGAGAGCACAAAGTTGTAAAATGGCTTCTGTTGGGACAATCTGCCGTCGAGGGAGATCCCATATTTTGTCAAACAGGCGAGCAGATCGGAGATGATCGGTGGGGCTGGCTGATACCCGACAGGATCTTGATCTAAGAGAACGTCCAGAAGTAAATTGAAAACTTGGGACGATTCTGAGACTAAATGGGTGAATTGAAGGTTTTTGTGGATGCTTTACAGAAAGATGTACGGTACCTGAAATGGTTCCCCTCGTCCGTGGATCAGCCAATTTTCCATCAAAGTGGTTGTTCGAATTATCCAGGAGCAACCCCTTCTGGACGGAAATTGCAACATTGTCGATGGTAACCACAGTGAGTTTGCCATCGTCAGCCTGACCACCACCACCGACAGGGACAACGCTGTGCGCTCCTGAGGATTCTGCCTATAATCCAAGCATAATTAGGAGCCATTGTTTATACGTCAGAGAATATTACCAACCAAATTCAACGATGGAAGGGAATGGGCCATGATGAGATTTCTTCCAACCGAGCTTGCAAAGTCCATCAAGAGCCGTATAAATAGTGATAAGAGGTCACAATTCCAGGTAAGAGTCCAAATAAATGACTTCCTGAAAAAGGACAGAGAGGGACAGATGCCACCAGCCACTTTCATTAACGCCCCAATTTTCCCCTTGGAGAACGTGGACATATATCCTCTTTCAGCCTCGAATTGTAATGCGTCTCGAAAGGCTAAAATGTTCGGTCGTTTGGTTTCAATTGCCTGTGCTGGCCGCAGCAACAGCGATCCTGCTAACGCCGGTCGAGTGCTAATCTTGATCATCTTGATCAGAAAGCCGAGCTTTTGTCTCTGACGAGGGACTGGACTTTTTGAGCAGAGAAACATGTATCGGAGACCTGGAAACGTGAATTAGCAAAGGGGTTTCTATGCTCAACGCTTTAAGAAGTCCTCCGAGGCTCTATATCTCCTAGTACGGTGGCTGGCTGGCGTTGGACACTTGGCAAGCACACTGGAAATTCGAGGTGACCGCTTGTGATGAATAGCAATAATATGATAATCATATCGAAATTCCCCTTGATGAACGAGTACCTTGTTGTAGGATCACAAATAGTATCATAGCAGACAGTTCTGCCACCGGATTGCCCATGCTCCTGGAACCGCTTGTTGAACCAGAACCAAGCTGCTCTTAGAGCTTAGTTCATTATGCGGTACGAGGGTAACGTCGCCCACGTGCAACGAGAATGGATCTCCTTCCAATCGGCTATTATCCAGGTTGGTCAAGCCCAGCCTCATAGACCTGCGGACGCGATAGATGCCCAATCACCGAGGAAGGGCATAGCTAGCCAAAACCCTCCAAAACCCTAGCTTTTGGCTATTGTATATATGCGATTTTCTTCTCCCAACGATCGGCAGTAATTCCACCTCAACCCAGAATTGCCCGTGAGGAACCGTCGGTTGTCGTTCTTGGTCAGTCACAACCCAGATTTGTGCCATTATTTGCCTGTAGTACGTCTGTGAACTAAAATTTCATGGTTTAGGATCTGTTCGACAGCGCGTTGCTTCATGGCGTGAATGGTCAGGGCGAATGAAAACTATGCTCGTCTCTGTGATCAGACAACCTCGAATGAAATAAAGTGCTTTGAAGAGACTCGTTATCTTTCATCTATTAGGCCAATTGTCGCGAAGCAAAGCTCATTTAGCAGAACTAGGTTGCACGCTAATAGCCCCGGGTCAGTCGTATTAGTGCGTTCAGACTAACTAGATGGCATCACATCCGTATATAGCTCGGAGGGCACCATGAATCAGTCCCGTTGCTCGACGCAAGGGTAACATGATCAAGGCGCAGCGAAGGAGATTAGAGAAGGACGAATTTGAATATGTTGGTGTACTCGTATCGCGAGTATGTTTAACAGGGCCTTTTGTTCTCGCTTGAAGTTCTATGGGATATGGTAGGGGGTCATCAAGAACAGTGGGTCAGCTGTCATGCCAGAAGTACAGTAACAGAAAGCGAAAAGCAGTAAGAAAAACAATTTCTTAACATTCATCCGGGTATCTTTGCGTTTAGTTGATATAGGTCGTTGAGGGCTGAGTCCTATGATTGCCTCAAAAGTTGGACGCTGCCTCATAGGCCTCATTATGAGTTTACTTATAGGGTCGTTGTAGCTGATCATGATGGGCAAGGGGAAATGACCTTTGGAGTGCGATATTGGACTTTATAAGGCGGAGACAGGCTTTACGATATTGAGTCCCATATAACATAGTTTCCTGGTAGGGGAAGCGAATGATGCAAACAATTGTATCATACAACAAAACTCGCTGGGTAAACTCTCTGAGCTAACCGAATATGTCCAGAATATCGTGTTAGACAGTTTAAAATATCTTGTGGTTCTGGAGTGAACGTTCAGGGGACTTGCCAAATGCAGCATTTCAGCGATGCTATGGGACGCAAGTTTGAGAAAGGAAGAGATGGGATCTGTTCTCCTACAGGATATGACAAAAAAAAAAGAAAGAGCTCTATCATAAAAATTCTGCCGAGGAAAGAGAGACACTCTCCTCTGTCGTTACTAAACCGCTGCACCTGCTCAGATATCGGATCGACGACTGAGTGATTATGACCAGACATCTGTAAGGTATCGACTTTTCTCCTTCAACATGTTCAACTCTTTTTGTCCTTCCACCGCAGCAGAGCCGCCATTCGCCTCTCCAAGTATGCGCATCAACACGGCTTCGACAGCCTTACTCATGTTCTTGGCGTCTCCACACACATACACATACCCCTTCTTATCCGCAAGCGCATCTCTGATCTTCTCTCTTTGCTCCCATAGCAAGTCTTGAACGTAAATCTTCGACCCGTCTGGTTTGCGAGGACCCTCTCGAGAGATGGCGACGTGCATTTGGAATTTATCGCCCAGTACTTCGGAATACTTTGGCCATTCCTCCTTGTAGAGGAAATCTTCGTTGGCACCTCGGCACCCATAAAAGAGCCACATCGTTCCCCAATCGGAGATGCCCGATTCTGGATGTTTGGCAATCGTGCGCTCGGCGAGGGCAACGCGCTCTTGAACAAACCCTCGGAAAGGTGCAACGCCCTGAGAAGAAGGAAAGACTATCAGTACTCGTTCCGACAAGTGTGGCGGCAAGTGCTTACCGTTCCCGGTCCAATCATGATCACGGGTGTTCTTGGGTTCGTCGGCAGCCTAAAGGTCGAACGACGCACGTGAATTGGTACTTTGTAAACGGAATTGGCGTTGTAGGCTCCTCTTGGTCCGTCAATCGCATACAGCGGGACATGAGCCCTTTCCAATTTCTCTCCTTCCATCAATAGAGGTTCTACTAGTTTCTCATGACCACTCGTCGTTGCATATTGCAAATTGAGCAATAAGTTGCTACCGACGCCATAAACCCATCGTGCCGGCACCCCAGCAGTGCCCACCGATTCGTATTTAAGAACAACAGCGGTGACATGGATTGACTTTGGGTGATATTTTGGCGAAGAGGAGATGGAATAGTACCGTGGTTGTAATCGTGGGATGCAGGAAACGATGACTTCAAAGGGAATAGCCCATAAAGTGGTGTTATCTGGAGTAGACTCTGCGAGGATGTCATGACCTGTCACATACTGGAGGACTTGTCCCAGGCGGAGGCAGCCTTCGGCGACGACGTTATGGTAGTGATCCTTGTCGGTAGC
>WSTP01000557.1:0-11413 GCA_019627735.1 Serendipita sp. 400
TCATTCTAGTTCATCTGCGTATATTCAACTTCCAACGACTGGACTAGGAAGATCCGCTCTTACAGTGGTGACTCGCCGGTTAACGGGGGGGGGGGGAGGGACAAACAAACACCAGCTTGGACCCACCGCATCGATCGTCTTCTTGCGCAGCAGCCCCGGAAACTGAAACAAAAATGGTCAAAATTGCGACAGTCGGAATTCGCCCGCGAGAATATCGCGTTATCGGCCTCGCGTGAAGACCTCGTTGGACCCCCTTCTTCCGACCTCTATTCCCCCTGCTTGAATCCCATCCTAATAGACTTATTATTCCTTTTTCTTATCTTTTTCATTCTTGATCATGGCTTAAAACGATCATGATAGGAACAGAGAAGTCGCTGTTGGCGAGACATATTGCATAGAAAAAACATACATGCATAAGCCTTACTATCGACTACTATTTTCCACTTCCTGCGAATCGTTTGGTGTCGCGGTTGTTATATCCCCCTTCGCGATTGCGCGTCCACGTAACGCGAGTCAGTCCAATCCAAAGGAAATTGGATCTAGGCTATTGAAAATCTCGTTGAGAAGGAAATATTGTCCTTCAAGGACTAGTTCTGATGCCTTGTTGTTCCACTTTGTCTGCGCAGTGCGTAGTCGAGTAAGGGCATATCCAACGACGCACGCGTTGTCACCGCGGACTCGATTGCCCTCGTGCAGCTGCTGGGCCCGGTGGACCTCCTCATAGAGTGCACCTAACATGGTATCAGCCAATATTAACAGCACGCTTCGGGTGCAAACTCACTCAACGATTCCAAGGAATTGGAGTTGAAATCTGCTTCCCAGGTGAAAGAGAGTGTGTCAAAAGTGTCACATGTGCTGCGACTTCCTTGGTTGCCAACTGCTAGAGGTCAGTCTATCTGATAGACTCCGTAGGGATGACGCACGGTTAACGAGCCCGTCTTGGAGGGCCGGAATATGTGAGTGAAGTTCGATGGATGTGGATGCCGAATCGTTTTCGACCGTGATAGCATCGCGTCTTGATCGCTTTATCCTCTTCAGCAACCCGTTAGCTTGGACATTGCTCCGGAAAAGCTGAGACTTACTGGTCCACGATTCCGCTCCTCTTCATTATCTTCGTTCTCATCCCTCTTCCTCTTCTTGCTGAACTCCACCTGAGAGACATCCGTCTCGCGCCCGCGAGGCACCTGCCCTGGACTGGTCTTGGTGGCCCGGCCAGCTTCTGCCTCCTTTGACCAGGTAGAAGCTGTATACCGTGTCGAATATCTTGTTCTTCGTGATGGTGACCCGCCTGACAAGGAAGGAAAATCGTGCTGGCTGGCAGAAGCCAGAGACCCATCTTTACGCGTTTCCAAATTCCTTAGCGACCTTAATATTCTCATAATACGTCTATGATCTGGTCTACTCACCCTTTTTCAACTGTAGACGGCGGATTGAGCCTTGCACTCCTGCGGCTGGTTGATCTTCAGTTATGGCTGATGGCCCAGTATAAAGGGAACTCACGGCGACGAGTTTGGAGTAACGATATTATCCAGGTTTCCGGAACTTCCTGAGGAGATACGGGCTTGGGAAACACGATTCGTGAGCATTGACCAACCACCTGGGCAGCCCCCACAGGAAATACTCACATGGCGAGCCGATATACATCGTTATTATGAGTTAGAAGTGGTAGGGACCTGATATGTGGTTGTTTAGATGGGCAGTTTCGAGAGGTGACGACCAGCCTCGACTTGGTGCGCGTCAAAGAACGGTACAAACTCCGATCGCACCCGCCCACATGCAAAATCGTTCGCTAAAGTCACCGTTTCAGCCTTGGATTCGCAAATATAAACAATATCCGCTATACTCATGTAATGCTGTCGCTTTATTAATTAGCTTTGACAACGAGATTTGATTCATGGCTGAACTATTCGACTCGTTTCATAAGAATGTACTCCCCGCCGACAACAAGTTCAGGACGATCCATTCTTACAGTGAAAATTCGCCGGTCTTTCCATTAGGTAAATCGACAGGGGACAAACAAATACCAACTTGGACCCTGCTCTATGCGGCATGCTGATTACCGTTTCGGACGTCAGCCCCACAAGTCGTTGAAAATGCTCAACATTGCGACAAACAGAACTCGCTTGTTATGAGGATGTCGCGCTATCGGCCTCGAGTGAAGACCTCGCTGGAGTCCGCTCTTCCGATCTCTGATCCTTTCTCGAATTCCGTCCTGATATACTTATTATTCCCTTTTTAAATCCCCTTTCTTCTCGATCACGACTTAAAATCATTATGATAGGAATAGGGAAGTCGCTGGAGGCGAGACATATTGCATAGAAAACGCATACGTGCATAAAATTTACTATCGACTA
Source organism: Serendipita sp. 400 (assembly GCA_019627735.1). NCBI lineage: Eukaryota > Fungi > Basidiomycota > Agaricomycetes > Sebacinales > Serendipitaceae > Serendipita > Serendipita sp. 400. The sequence continues at coordinate 2,355 of WSTP01000557.1, forward strand.
CTACTTTCACTTTCTTCGAATCCCCTAATGCCGCGGGTGCTATGTCTCCCTGCGCGATTGCGCGTGCGCAGAACGCGAATCAGTCCAATCCAAAGGAAATCGGCTCGTGATTACTGAGCACCTCATTAAGGAGGAAGCATTGCCCTTCGAGGACTAGTTTTGAAACCTTCTCGTCCCATTTCTGTTGAGCAGTCTGCAGTCGAGTATGGGCTTGTTTGATGGTTTCTACATCCTCGGCACGAGTGCGATGCATCTCGTGCACTTCTTGGGACCAGTAGAAATCATCGTATGTGGTTTCTAACATGGTATCAGCTGAGGTCAACAGCAGGCTCGGGCTGCAAACTCACGCAATGTTTCCTCGAAATCTGCTTCCCACGTAAAAGGGAGAGTATCAAAGGCGTCGCTTGCATTGAAAATCTCTTGGATTCTATCTCTGCCGACTGCTGGGTCTGGATAGACTTCATAGGAAGACGCACGACTATCGATGGGCTCAAGTTGGAGGGCCGGAATGTGCGCGTAATCCTCGATGGATGAGTCATCTTTGTACGCAATATCCTCACGTTTTATTCGCTTTATCCTCTTCGACCACCTGTTAGCTCGGGTATAGTTCCGGAGAATTTGAAGCTTACTGGCCCATGATCCAGCTCTCTCTCGTCGTCGTCATCCTCAGCTCTTTTCCTCTTCTTTCCGGAACCTACTGCCCCAAGACCAATCTTCTCATGCCCGTGCCCGCGACACATCCGCCTTGGACTGATCCCGGTGGCCCTACCAGCTGCTGGCTTCTTCGATCCAGGGGAACCTGTGGTCCGTGTTTGAGATCTTGTTCTTTGCAGTGGTGATCCGCCTAGTAGGGAAAGTGCACGCTGTTGGCTGGCGAAAGCTGCAGACCCTATCTTCGGTGTCCCCAAACTCCTTATTTTTGACCTTAATATTCTCATATTACATTTAATATTTTGCTTGCTCACTCTTGTTCAGGCGTAGGTGGCGGGTTCAGCCTTGCGCTCCTCCGGCTGGTAGACATTCAGCCTGGCTGATAGCCCAGTATAAAGGAAACTCACGGCGATGAATTTGGAGTATTGCTGCTATCCAAATTGCTGATGCCTCCAGTGGAGAGATGGGCTGGGGAAACACGATCCGTGAGCATTGACCAGCCGGCTGGGTCGTCCCCACAGGAAATACTCACATGGAGAGCTCGTGTACATTGCTATTGCGAACTAGATGTGCTAGGAGCGTGATATGAGATTGTTGAGGGAAGCAGTTTCGAGGGGTGAAGACCAGCCTGGAGTTGGTGCGCGTCAAGGAACGGTTCAAACTCCGATCCCATTCACCCCACACGCAAAATCGCTCGCTATAGTCACTACTTTCAGACGTATAATTCGCGGATATAGACCATATCCGCCAGAACCATGTAATACTGTCGTTCTTTTTTAGATTTGATAACAGATTTTGATTCATAGGTTAACTATTCGACCCGTTTCATAAGATTGTAGCCCTCTCTGACAATAAAGTCACTCCTACAGTGGCAATTCGCCGGTCTTTCCATATGGGTGACCTGGTGAGGGCCAAACAAACACCAACTTGGACCCACCGATGTGGCATGCCGATTACCGTTTCTGACGGTAGGCCCAAAACTCGTTAGAAAATCCTCAAGATTGCGATAATCGGACTCGCCTACGAGGATATCGCGCTATCAACCTCAAGTGAAGATCTCGTTGGAATCCGCTCTTCCAGTCCCTATTCCCCTTCTCGAACCCCGTCATAATAGACTTATCATTCTTTTCTATCCTTTTTATTCTTGATCATAACCTAAAACCATTGTGATAGGAAAAGGGAGTCGCTAGAGGCGAGACGTATTGCATAGGAAAGCATACATACATAAACCTTACTATTAACCACTATTTTCACCTACTTCGAATCGTCTGGTGTTGCAGGTGTCCTTTCGCGATTGCGCGTCCACGCAGGGCGGATCAGTCCAATTCAAAAAGAATCGGATCCTGGCTACTCAACACCTCTTTAAGGAGGAAGCATTGCCCCGCTAGGATCAGCTCCGAGATCTTCTTGTCCCATTTCGTCTGAGTAGTTCGCAGTCGAGCATGGGCTTGTTTGAGAGCTTCTGCGTCGTCGGCTCGAGTGCGGTACATCTCGTGTACCTCTTGGGACCAGTAAAGGTCTTCATAGAGCATCCCTAACATGGTATCAGCCGAAATCAATAGTACTCCTGGGTGCAAACTCACTCAATGATTCCCATGTGTCGGGGTTGTTTTCCTCCTTGATATCCGCTTCCCAAATGAAAGGAAGAGTATTGGGGATGTCGCGTATACTGCGACTTTCTTGGAACCAAGCGGTTTCCGTGCTGTCCGCACACTGGGAAACTGCGCTTTCAATCGACAGACTTGTGGTTCTCTCGCTGGTGACTGCTGAATGTCAGACGATCTAGATAGAATCCATAGTGATGACGCACAACTATCAACGGACCCAACTCGGAGGGTCGGGATGTGCAAGCGACCTTCGATGAATGAGTGGTCCTCAACCACCACATCCTCACGTCTTGTCCGCTTTACCCTCTTTGGTCATCTATTAGCTCAGGTATGGTTCTGGAAAGGCTGATACTTACTGGTCCTTCATCGAGCTCCCTCTCGTCGTCTTCGTCCTCAGTTCGTCCCCTTTTCTTGCTAGAATCTATTACCCCAAGAACGCTCGTCTCGCGACCGTGCCCGTGACGCATCCGCCGTGGACTGGTCTTGGTGGCCCGGCTAGTTGCTGGATTTACTGCTCTACGCGAGGTACTGGATCGCGTAGGAGATTTTGTCTTCCTTGAGGGTGATCCATCTAGTATTGATAGAGGGGTGGCGAAAGCTTCAGACGCTTTCTTTTGCGCTGCCAAACTCCTTGGTGCTGACATTAATACTATCACACTGCATTTAACTTTCGATCAGCTCACTCTTGTTCAGCCTCAGGCGGCGGGTTCAGCCTTGCGCTCCTGCGGCTGGTTGACGTTCAGCTATGGCTGGCATCCCAGTATAAAGGAAACTCACGGCGACGAATTTGGAGTAATATTATCATTCAAGTTGATGATGCTTCTTGTGGAAGTACGGGCTTGGGGACCACGATTCGTGAGCATTGACCAGCCAGCTAGGTCGCCCCCACAGGAAATACTCACATGGGGAGCTCGTGTACATTGCTGTTGTGAATTAGATGTGGTAGGTGCGTGATATGAGACTGTTGAAGGAAGCAGTTTCGAGGGGATGAAGACCAGGCTGGAGTTGGTGCGCGTCAAGGAACGGTTCAAACTCCGATCGCCCTCACCCCACACGCCAAATCGTTTGCTACAGTCACCGTTTTCAGGCATAGAGTCCGCGAATATGAACCGTATCCCCTATATTTATATAATCCCAACGCTTTGTTATTTAATAATGACACCGAGATTTCGATTCATAATTGAACTATTCTACTCGCTTCATAGAACGTACTTCCCTCCAACAACAAGCGCAATCCGTTCTTGCAGTGGAAATTGGCCAATCTTTCCATATAGGTAATCCGACGAAGGACAAATAAACACCAACTTGGACCCACCAACACGGCATGTCGATTGCCTTTTTGCACGCCAGCTCCAAAATATCAACCAAAAAATGTCAAACGTTATGACAAGCGAAATTCGCCTGGGAGCCGTTATCGACGGCCTCGTTGAAGGCCTCGTCAGAATCCGTTCTCCCACTATCTATTCGCCTTTTCTTGAAAGCTGTCTTAATTGACTTAATACTCTCTTAACTCCTTTCCTTCTTGGATATCGCTTAAATCGTGAGGATAGAAACAGGACATCGCTATCGGCGACATATTGCATAGGAAAAACATACATGCATAAACCCTACTATCGTTTTATATTCTTATTTCCTTCGAATCGTGGGCACTGTTGTCTCCCGCGAGTGCGCAGCTATGAGCACATCGATCGCGTCAGTCGAACCCAAAGGAAATCGGTTTTTGACTCCCCAATACATCCTTTAGGATGAAGTAATTCCCTTCACTGACCATTTCCTCCACTTTACTGCTCAATTTATCGCGAGCAGCGACTATTCGAGCCTGTGCTTGGTCGATGACCCCCGCGTCGTCATCTCGTGCCCGATGCAGGCCGTAGAGACGTTCCGCCCAGTGAACTTCCTCATAGAGTCCCCCTAAAACCGGTATCAGCCGAAATCACCTGTAGACTAGGGACGAGAACTCACGCAACGACCTCCGGGAATTGGCCTTGCTTCCCTCTCTGCAATCCGCTTCCCAGGTGAATGGGAGGGTGTTGTGAAGGCTCCGGCTCCCGTGGATCGACTTGGGTATTGCGCTAGGCACGTCCCAGGATGTTACATTTTGATATGCGACTTCTGCAACCCTCCCGCCGCTGGCTGCACTAGATATCAGCCTCTCTGGATAGGTTAAATGGTCGCAACGTACCACCTTCAACGAGTCCGATTTGGACTGCAGGCATCTCTGCCATGGAGACTACTCCTGAATCATCTTCATCGTGTCTTGTCCTCTTTATCCTCTTCGGCTGCCTGTTAGCTTGGATGATGTTCCGAGAAATGCTGAGACTCACTGGTTCATGTTCCAGCTCCCTCTCGTCCTCTTGTTCATCAGGTCGTTTCCTTTTCATATTGTGCTTTGTTTCCTGATGAACATACGTCTCCCGCCCACGCTTATAACGCTCCTTCTCAACTCTGGCCTCAATAATCAAGGGTTTTGTTGACTTTATGAAGCCGCGAGTAGGTAGAGAGCGCTTCGGAGACCTTGGCACCCGTATTGGTGACCCTCTCGGGGCTGGCAGGTACCCAATCGAGTTGGAGAAAGCCAGAGGCCTTTCCTGCCCCTTTGGGCTCCTTGGTAATGGCGTTAATACTCTCGTAGTACATTTATTATCCGGTCGCTCACTTCTGTTCAGCCTTAGGCGACGGGTTCAGCCTTGCGCTCCTCCGGCTGGTCGACGTTCAGCCATGGCTGGCAACCCAGTACAAAGGAAACTCACGGCGATGAACTTGGAGTAGTACTACAATCCAATTTGTTGGTGCTTCCTGTAGAGTTACGAGCTTGGGAAACATGATTCGTGAGCGTTGATCAGCCAGCCCGGTGGCCTCTGCGGCAATTACTTACAGGAAACACTACTATACATCCTCATTGCGAACTAGAACTGATGGTATGGGGATACAAAGGTGTTGGAATAGGCGGGTGTGAGAGCTGACGGCCAGCCGGGAGTTGGTGCGCGTCAAGGAACGGTTCAAACTCCGACCGCCTTCAACCGACATCAGTGTATACCTGTACCTCAGCTGCATTACCACAACATCGACTCACAATCAATCAGAACTATAAATCTTTATGTTCTGCTGGTATCGCGAGACTCTTGAACGAAATGGGTGAAAGTACTTGGATGGGATGGCGGCCCTTCTTCCGGGTATTCATTCTACCAGAATCAGTTTCTACGCGAATGTATTCTGATCTTCCTCGAGCTCAAACTATTGCCCTGATTACGAGCAGCACAACGTAGGATAACGCCGCGAGCCTCACTCTGCGTCCCAGTATATGGCAGATGACACAAGGCTCTTGATGAGGTCTGACGAAAGCCCGAAAGATCCAAGGTTCTAAGAGGGGAATACAACAATGGTGTATTTTCACAATAATTAGCAATACAACCTATCAATACCAGTAGTATTTCTAAACCAAAAATAAAGTTCGTTATCCGTAAAGCGTTTTTGTGAGTATGCAGTACATATATGCCATCAAGTGGGTCGTTTTGTGAGGGACAGTTTCCCAAGAGACTTTGTGAACACCAAACTAGAAATGGTAAATAAGCAAAGTAAATTATATCTAATTTTCCCGTAGGAGTCAAGAGAAGGGTATTAGGGTCCCGCTACCGTTTCGAGAAGGTGACCCAGTTTACGGACATTGTCCCACGATTATTCTGTACATGGTTCAGTGCTAGTCACGTTTCACGAGTAGGAGTTTCGTTACCACATGTTGTGTTCGTGGAGATCTCGAATCGTTGTACGCTGGCGGACGGTCGATTGTGGGTCCGAGCGACACCGTGTCAGTGATTGCGGAAGTGCTCGTTTGATCTGGAGAGATTGATCTTGGTTCGATGAAAGTACGACTATTGTTGTTATTTATCACGGGTATGACGAGGTCGGGCCGATTATGGGTGTAGTCGTAGTTGTCAATTGTAAAGGGTGTAGGGGAGGGTGGAAGTCGTGCAGCGGTGTAAGGTCCCGCCTCTGCCATCGCCTCTACCATTGTCGTGTCACCATATTTTGCCTGCTTATTTGTTCTTTTCCAAATGTAGACAAAACTTATCATAATAAAGGCGACTACGGCAGCGGCTCCGAGGATTCCACCGATAAGAGCACCAGTTGATATTTTGTTCGATCCGGACTCGGATGAGCCAGTGGAAGAGCCATTGAATATAGGGGTAGTGCTGCTGTTTGTGATAGGTATAGTTGGCGTTGTGATTTTAAACGAAGCTCCTTTCACGTAGTAGTTGATGTACTCCGCATCTTGTCGGGGGAAGGTGAGGTTGATGGCAAGCCGGACATACCCCGTCGTTGTACCTGCATTAGCTTCGAGATTTATTGTGCCGGAATGCTTGAAAGGAGCATCTAACGCGGAGTTGTCAGCCACCGTCAACGAGCAAGGAGACCCAAGGATACGAACAATCCCATCCTTGGCCTGTAGTGAATAGTTCTGTAAAGTTGCCAACTTGAAGCTTATCGGTGTATACATCGGCTCCAACGTTTGATTTCATGTCCAAGCTGGATCCTACAACTGACTTTGTGCTTCCCCACCAAGGCAAATACTGCCACTCGCTATAAAATAGAGTCATTGAGCACGAGAAATCATGCGAGAGGCATTATCGGTGAAGGATTCTTACTAGTCAAGAGCTGTAGCCCCGCCATATTGGGTCAAGTTGACTGCAAGCTTGGTGAAAAAGGAGACTGTACAAGATGGTTGTGAAGAGCTTGGAAAGACCCAGGCTGAAAGACAGTATGTTACATCTTGACACCAAGATGGTTGCAGAGATCCAGCTGTGAAGAACAACGGGAGCGGCGCGTCGCTTTGTTAGCCCCGAGGACAACCGGTTGTGCGGAGAAAGAGAAGGATACCCACAGTTGACGTCTTCGGGACTCGACCTCTGCAGTCTCCATGGCCCGTTATCGTTTGCGAAACCGCCGTTAGACGACTGAAAGCTTTCGTATGAGACCGAATCAAACATCAGGAGGGAAGTGTTGACGTGGTCAAGAATGAACGATGGAGAGACTAAGCAAGCCTCCGTTGAGCCTCAGCCTCATGCGGCGTATGATGTCCGGGCTGTCCATTCAAGGCGCTTGGTCGCTTGCTTTGTGTCGCTACAGCCTTAACACTGCCGTAGCAGCCCAGCTAGGTGGTTTAGGTGGTTTTCCGTACCGTTCGGAGGCGAAGGCACCCCGAAGGCCAATGCTGTTGTCTTTTTATCGAGGAAAGCAGCCATTCTCGATTTTCCGATACAGGTTATAGCCAGTGAGCATCGGTTTGGATGCAAAGGCAATACTGTTCGATTGTTTTCTTCGATCGAGGTGGCATTTGCCGTGGTATAGATTGGCTATGCGGATACCAGCCTTCCACTGCCGGTCGTTTCTAGCCCCGTAATGCGTCAATCTTCAAGAATGAGCTTTTTACAAACCAAAAAAAATCAGTTTATCATGTAATTGGCGAAAATTCACAGAGCACGTCACGGTCAAGAGGGGTAACTTGCCACTTGCTCCCGGCCTCCCGGTACTTTTGGACCTCTGGATTTGCAATGTTGAAAAACCTCATTAAACGACTGTCAAAGTCTTTCTAAGAGCTCTATGTGACACACTATCAATATTTTGGCTACGTGGTTCGTGCAGTTCTATCAAGAACTCGTCCTGCGTCCCACTTCGGCTCGTCGTCCCTGCGTCTCCTGTGGTATCCTTTCAGTTTTCAGTACTTGATAGGCGATTTTGAGTGGATAATTGCGTGATCCAAGCTTTTCAGCAATCATCGGCTGTCATTCGTGCCCCAAAATCATGTTGACGATATACCAAGTGGCTCATGAAGAGAGTATTTGAAGCATGTCTGTGTAATGGCCATATGGTTTACAAAGTAAGTGATATGCTATGGCATCCGTTGCCACCTCATCGCTTGAATTAACACGACTCTCATTAGAGCTCAACCCACACGTCCACACGAGAGAGAGTATCACATGGAGGTGGCCTCATTTCTCAGCTGGGGTGAGTGATGACGGAGAATCATGAGAAAGGATTACGCAAAATGGAGGAATAAAGAGTCCCAACAATGCGAAATACGATGCTTTGCAAGATTTAGATGCAAAATCGAGGCGGAATCATAGGTCAATATAGAATACTAACACTTTCTACTAACCTTTCCACCAGAATGGCGGGTCCGCTGCGATCATTCATCCTATCACGTAATCAACATTACTCGGCTTACATTTACACCCGTTACGCCTTTAGTGATCGCTGGTATTGCCATGGCAAGCCGTTTCAATATGCTGACACATCTTCACATGCAGTGGCTGATCTATTTCTCAACGGCTAGATCTCCTTTCGCTGGCCCTCCTGACAACGTGGTTCAATCATGTGTAAGCAACTTCCCATAGGTCATCATCAGTGCGTAAGCTTACGAACGATAGCCTCATCCGCTTGCTAAAATAGAGACCATCTGTCGAGACACCGGGGTCGGGAGATGAGCCAAGTTGACGTGCTCGTACCTGAATAGCAACCGCTGACCAGAGACGAAAGCTATAAAAGGGGGGCCTAAATCGACAGCATTTTGGACAACAAACAGTCGCAAGATCTCCCTCGCCTTATCGAGCACTTTCGAAAACAATTCCCATTTCATATCTCCAATGGCCTATACCAAGATCGTCCAAGTCGGAGTATGTCGCTGTTCCCCTTTTCTTTTCATCCGTACTATGTACTATTCCTCGTTACTGACAAAAACGATTGCATCTCTGTTATCAGGCTGGCGGAAACCTTGGAGTTCCCGTCCATAAAGCACTCGCCTCC